>JALBCR010002577.1:0-263218 GCA_030710515.1 Abscondita cerata
TCAAGTGCCACTTCGTTCAGTTACGTATTGCTTATTACTAAATTTTGTACCCAAAAACCCTTGCAGTAATATGCTCTAAAAAAGGGAAAAATCGCGATTTGTTATACTTCATTGTCGGTAACAGGAAATGTAAAAATTATGTCCCTTGATTTTAAAGGTGTCATCATATTTTACTATCGATAATCTATCTTTGGCACTATGTCTAAATTTTGTACCCAAAAACTCTTGCAGTAATATGATCCGAAAAGAAAAATCGCGATTTGTTATACCCCATTAATCGGTAATAGGGGATGTAAAAATTATGTACCTCTGATTTCAAGGTGTTATCATATTCTACTATTATTAAGCTGTCTTTTGGCTCTATGTCTAAATTTTGTACCCAAAAAACTCTTGCAGTAATATGATGATCTAAAAGAAAAATTTTTCGGAGCATATTACTGCAAGGTTTTAATTAAGCAGACAAACAAAAAATGGCGTATTAAGGAGTGGAATATGATGACACTGAAAGTAAAGGTACATAATTTTTGTCTCTGTACCGACGATAATGCGCGATTTTTATCTTTCGGGCATACTACAGAAGTTTCAAATCAAATTCAGACAAACCAAAAGATAGCGTATTGACTCAGTAGAATATAATGACATCTTGAAATCAGGAGTACATAGTATCCCCTACTACCGACAATGAAGTTTTATCAAGCTGAGATGACAACTTTTGGAGCATATTATACAAGAACGATACAAAACTTCAAACGATGATAACCAAAATATAGCGTATTGATAGTGAATATAATGACACCTTGAAATCAAGATTTTATAATTTTTACATTTTTATTACCAAACAAAGTATAACAAATCGCGATTTTCCTCTTTCGGTGCTTATTACTCTTAGAGTTTTTTTGCGGTACAAAAAATTCATTTTAAAAGTGCCAGTACATAACTTTTAATAGTAGAATATGATAACAGTTTGTAATCAAAGAGTACATAATTTTTAATAAAAAATACATTTCACAAATTCTTTTCTTTCTCTAAGTACCTTCAGCATTATTGCTCACCACATTTCTCCCCATCACTATATATTCATCACTTGGTGTCGTTACATCGTATTGTATGTATATCACTAGACGCTTAGAGTCCGATAAAGTTTCATTCCCATATCTTTGTAGTGGATGACCTTACCATTACCAAGTACATAATTCCTTTAATTTTTTTTTAATTTCACCACTCTTTCAATGATTTTTTGGTATGGGGTGTAGCTTCCACACCAAGCCAGACCCCATTTCAACCTTAAAAAATTATGCTTATTTTTGGAGTACAAATTTTTTGAGAGATCTGGCCACTAAGAAATAACACACATAAAAAGTACATAATTTCTAGCTCTTTAGTTTAAAATTGGTGGTATGGGGGTGCAGCTTTACGGACCTATTTTTTGCTATTTAGCTCTATGTATTTGATAGGATTTCTGGCTACAAAGATGACTATTCAACATGATAACCGAAATATTACTTCTTCAAAACAAATAGACGTTTGTCAAATTTTACAAATAATAAACTCTTATATATTTAACTGTTATAAATGTACTAATACAACGTGTATTTATTGCAATTGTAAGTTAGACAACATTATACAGCAAGTGTGTACGACTTGTAGTCGTAGTAGTTCATATGTCTCAGAAAGAACACAACTTTTACAGTCTGTAGCAGAGCAATGTTTTCATATGTCAAAATGTAAAAAAACAGAAGGTTTATTTATTTAGTGATAAACGAACCGAAGAACAAACAGTTATTTAACAAACGAGTGTATTAATAAGGACGAGTAACAATTGAGATATTCTAACGCGTGATCGATACCGACACGTTAATGGTTGATATTGTTAATCACCCTTTAATTCACAAGTTAGTTACACAACTTTTCGTCGACAGTACTTATAATTTCAATAAAATTATATTTTAATAATTCTAGAGGCGGTACGCTATTGTGAACGCACCTTTGAAAAGCACGTTTTGTGAACTCACCACAATTTTTGAAATAAATTTTACTTTTTGTGAGATTTGTTTTTTATAATTCTTTTACCATTTACTTTAGTGATATGTTTGTTTAGTTGCCTATACCAAAATCGTTTATTAATAGAAATCGTTTATTAATAGGAGTCATTAATGATCAATTTTGTTTGCATTAAGGCCGTTCGATACTTGGTAGGGACAACCGTTTTTCAACAGATGGCATTATTATGGAAAATACTGTTTTTACTTAAGTACCGCCTTCAAAATTTAATCCCAGGTAAAATGCAAATTTGCTTTACAGTTTACAACCACATAAAAACAAGTTTTTGGGTCGGTTTTAAATACCGTCAGATATTTTAAAGTATTTACACTTCTGGACAATAAGAAACGGCCTATAATTAGTGTATTAATTTATAGTCGTTTTTAATATTTGTATACACTTCAAGAATTTTAACTGAAATAGTTTGCTAAAAATGTTTTTTCTACTTTAAGTTTAAAGCAACCATATTCTAGCACTGAAATAACGTAAATTGATTGATAAAAATACTTGAGTGCACAAATAACCTATATTCTAAAATTTAATGTCTTAATGATAAATTGTTGATAAACAGATATGTGATTAATTATCGGTGGATTGGCTATAAATCGTTTAATAGTAAAACCACCGCTTATTTATTCGAAATAACGCAATCAAAAAATAATAACACCTACCAATTGTGAATATTTTGACATTTTTATCTCTAGAACTTTATAATTAACGCTAGTAGTTTGATGATAATAAATTTTTTTTTTGTTATTTTTTAGGAGTTTATTTAAAGCACTGTAGTTATACTAATTTCTTTTTTAACAAATTTGTCAAAATAACAAGAAAAATTAAAAACAAAAACATATAATGAAATAATTATTATAGTTTCTTTTACACAAATTAATAAAAAAAATAACTCATACTATCTATTTCGTCTTATCTTCTTTTTCTTTCTTTTTCACAATCAATCAGGATCCCGTATTTCATATTTCTGCATACTGAGGTCAACTATTTCGGGAGAATGCAATCCATATAAAACTTTGAAGTTTAAGGATCATAAAATTATTCCAAAGATTTTCATCTTTGTAAATCCGTTCGATGGATATATCCCACCTCAGAATATAAGATAAAATCACAAAAATTTTTCTAGTAATATTTAATTGCCCTTGCCCCTGATAATAATAGTTGTGGTTTCTCTTTCTCTAATAACGCATAAACAGTTTAAAGTGTATTTTTTAATAGTCATAAAATCTTACCGTGTTTTTGATCAATAACTTTGTAGCACAAGTTTTGAACCGCTGATGAGTCACTACTCTCAAAAGGATCTAGCAATTTCTTCCCTTTCAAACGGAAGATTTAATTTCTATTAAACCATCTTTTTTACAATACCATCGGGGCTAGCTGCAAGAAAGTAATTATTTAGGTCAATAAAAGGCCACAATCTTCAATTTTATTATTCGTTCTAGCTTCATACATTTTCTTCGCTTTACGTTCATGTAATCTACCGTAGATAATTGCCGGGGCATTTAATTCTCTTCCGTATAATAAATTTCGTAGGAAATTGTGACAAGAAGTAGAAGATCTTTCCTTTCAGAACCGTTCCAAAATTAGAAGCAGTCAAATATTCCTTTCTAATGGTGCGCCATGTTTCATTGTCATGTTGACCGCGAGATAAAATTTCCATTTCCTTTATTTTGTTTACAGTACTGACACGTTCTTTTAAAATATTCTTAAATTCTTCTATTTTAACATGTAAGATTTCTTCCTCAACTCAGGTTGTGCAGCATTGGGTCCGTAATTGCTGTCTGAGGATCCTGAATGGCATTTTTATTTTTCTTCTGTTGTACGTATCTTCGTTTCACAAGGACGGCTTGTTTTTGAACGAACACTTTGTTTCGTATTATATGACGCTCATCTATATTTTGCCAGATATACGAATATACGCGCTTCATATTTAGAACACCAAAAGTTCTTGACATTGAGAATGTCCAATTCCTATGCTCAAACAGCCCCAAACAATCTCCTTGTTGATTTCTCTTTCGTTCTGGGGTGGTTCTGAACAAATAATAGATACCTTTTCACACACATCGCATTTAAAGTGCCAATAATGCAATAATCCCTGGTTTGTTTTTTTGTATTTTCATTCTTCTCATGGTACAAATATATTTATGGTTTGCAATGTGTTCGTATTGCGTAAGCACATATGACACGTCAATAATTCGTCTTCCTTTTATAATATCAAACATCGTCAATTGTGGATTTTCTTCAACTTCCATTTCAAGTTCAGGCAATTCGTTTTTGGAATATCTACATAGCAATATCAAACGTAATGAGTAACGTCAATGTAAATTTACAAAAAATTATATTTTGAATGTAATTACTTACGATTTGTTACACAAATTTTGTATTATTTTGGACTTAGAAGATCTCTTCCTTCGTCTTGAAAAAGACGGTTTTGATTTTGGCATTTTAGTAGTTCCGGTATAAACTTGCATGCACTAACTATCAGGAAAGACTAATACTAAACGATAAGAGTTAGGTATGTTTTGTTATAGAAAGTTTAGTAATTTACCATAAGGATATGAGTCATGATCCTTTTGGTTTTTAATAGTAGAGGGAATAAGTATGTTCTTCTTGCCAAGAAGTTTAACAACTTTCTGGCCCCAAGGCCGTTCCCTCAAAAATTTGGCATGTTTTCATTCTTTGTTGTTGTTTTAGCAAAAAGTATTAAAATATAAGGCGTGATTGAAAACATTTTTATCAAACTTTGCCATGAACGACAAAGCAAGATATATCAGGTGTATCTTAGTTTAGCTTGTACATTTGTCAATTCTGACAGATTTAATTTCAACACATCCAGTTTTATGCATTTAGAGTAGATGTACGTGAAATTTTTCATGGTCCACTTTGATGAAAAATTTTTGAATTACGCGTTACATACACAAAATTAGTAATGCTTGAACTTGCGTGTTTTAGGTAAAAAATAATTTGTAGGCTCTTTGTGCTCTATGCCTGAGACTAAAGCCTCATAAGCTTCACGGTATATCCGCCATTGGTTAATTATTACACTATAATATAGGACGTCCTTTGTTTTGTTAACAAACAGGATGTATGCATTCTTATCCATTACTATGGAAATAAATGCATTTACCTACTTATATTAATATTGTAAAAAGAAATCAATAGAGGAACATGATTAATATAACAATTAACAAGTAGGTATTTTTACTTTAAATAATTTATTTTGACACGTTTGGAACCGTAGATTCTGTTTATTTGAAATAAATTGTATAAATTATAAAATACATAATTTAAAATAGAAATTAAACGCTTTATTATGTATCTAAAAGTGGAAGGCATAAGAATTTTCTTTTGTTTTTGTTTCTTTATTTTTATTGGTTTGCTACCAGAGGGATTAGAACGACTTAAAATTTACACAATAGTGGAGGGTGTGACCTGTTGAGAGGCGTAAAAGTAAAAATTAATACAATCAAAACACAATTATTAATTAATTATATTAGGGTCTGAACTAAGTTTTGTATGCTCCATACAATTATCTACAACCTGTCGTTTTTAAATTTTGCAATTACATAAAAATAATCAAATATTAAGTAATAAATAGATTCCGTCATATTAAAACGATCATACCTTTATTTTTAATTGTTTTTTTGAAAATTTGAAAACGACAAGTTCTTCATAATTGTTTAGCAGGTCACCATACCAAATTTGAAGCCCTTGACTTGTATAATAACTCTGTTTTGACTGTAGAAAAAATGCATTGGTTTGCCATTTTAGGTAAAAAATAATTTGTAGGCTCTTTGTGCTCTATGCCTGAGACTAAAGCCTCATAAGCTTCACGGTATATCCGCCATTGGTTAATTATTACACTATAATATAGGACGTCCTTTGTTTTGTTAACAAACAGGATGTATGCATTCTTATCCATTACTATGGAAATAAATGCATTTACCTACTTATATTAATATTGTAAATAGAAATCAATAGAGGAACATGATTAATATAACAATTAACAAGTAGGTATTTTTACTTTAAATAATTTATTTTGACACGTTTGGAACCGTAGATTCTGTTTATTTGAAATAAATTGTATAAATTATAAAATACGTAATTTAAAATAGAAATTAAACGCTTTATTATGTATCTAAAAGTGGAAGGCATAAGAATTTTCTTTTGTTTTTGTTTCTTTATTTTTATTAGTTTGCTACCAGAGGGATTAGAACGACTTAAAAATTTACACAATAGTGGAGGGTGTGACCTGTTGAGAGGCGTAAAAGTAAAAATTAATACAATCAAAACACAATTATTAATTAATTATATTAGGGTCTGAACTAAGTTTTGTATGCTCCATACAATTATCTACAACCTGTCGTTTTAAATTTTGCAATTACATAAAAATAATCAAATATTAAGTAATAAATAGATTCCGTCATATTAAAACGATCATACCTTTATTTTTAATTGTTTTTTGAAAATTTGAAAACGACAAGTTCTTCATAATTGTTTAGCAGGTTACCATACCAAATTTGAAGCCCTTGACTTGTATAATAACTCTGTTTTGACTGTGAAAAAATGCATTGGTTTGCCATATACAAACTAAAGTATCGAACCACCTTAATGTAAGCCATAAACGCACGGTCGACGGAAAAGAATATTTAATTAATATTGTTCCCTGTAAACGTGCAATTATTATAAATATTAATTGTCACGTTTACCGAATCTTGAGCACTTATATTTACACCAGGTAAAGTATCGCTTTGATTAACATTTTCATGAATATTTAAATTCGATGCAAATGTTTTAGAACTATGGTACCCATCTCCTCTAGTTGTTCTGACCCAAGTATTTGCACAACTTCAATTCTTTTGTTAAGCTAAGTATCGACATAACCTGCGACTGCAAAAGATTTACATCCTTCGTGGCGCATGAGGGTTAACATATAAAACCTAGATACTTATTTATTTATGATGGTTAATAACTCGCTTCTACAGTTTGCTAAATGAGTAATGCTGGATCGCCTAAAGTAAAGGCCCGTATAAAGCTACCGGATTAAATTTCTGATCGTGCCATGGAGGATCCCTTGAATTTTAGGAGGAGTGCTTGTGATATTTTTATTTTCACTAATTTTTTTTATAAATGAAACGTATGTAAATGTAGATAATTAAACTTTAGTATTATTTCAAAATTTAAACAATTTAATATATTGCCACCTTAGCATGTAGACTTCAAAATTCCCTAAATTTAAAAACTGCGACATTTTATTTTAAAATCAATTAAAAAGTCCAAAGTAGAAAAAATAGTATAAAGAATTGGTTTCAGAAGACATTTAAGCAACCTTTGCGGCTTGTTTTTGAAGATGTATTCGTTTTATAAAATACGT
Source organism: Abscondita cerata (assembly GCA_030710515.1). NCBI lineage: Eukaryota > Metazoa > Arthropoda > Insecta > Coleoptera > Lampyridae > Abscondita > Abscondita cerata. The sequence goes on from JALBCR010002577.1 coordinate 7,424, forward strand.
CTTCTGAAACTAGTTCTTTAATTATACTAATATAAGAGCTATTGAAGTAAGTATATTGAAATTGAGGTTAAATGAGTCGTTTCTTTTTTTTGTATTGTAGACCTGTGTGTAAACTATTCGACATAATACTTGCATCTTGTAAGAATATGCAGATATTCTAAATATAAAAGTCAAGTCAATACAGTTAGTATTATAGGCAAAACAAATATTTTGATCTGTATGGATTGAGTAGTTCGTCTCTACGGATAAACGACCGATTTGTTTCTAGATATACAGAAGTAAAAAGTAAGAAGTGTTTGGCTTATAGCAACTGTTCAAAATGCTGTCCATTTACTGCTAAACAGTGTCCCAACCGTCATACAAGTTTTGTTGCACATTTGTTATTACATTTGCTGGTACTGTAACGGTTGCAGTTTACAAATAAACAAATAGCTAAAATTTAGGGTGACGGTTCTAGCAATGCAACCTAGAACAGAAGGAACACAAATATATTGGCCACGCAGTACCGTACTAAATGCTTGGAGGATCCCGAATTTTTAAACGTTAATGCAGCAGTGTCCAGCTACAGTCGGAGGTGGTGAAGGTCCTTAGGAGAACGATAAGAAATAACTGCTAAATTACGTGGCGCCACCTACCGGGTAACGGAGAGAAATAAAATCGATCAGTAGGAATTCAACTGGTTTTACTTACAATCTAATACGCTACAACAAAATAACAGACCAATAAATATAACACATATAATGTAAAATATTAGGATTATTTAGCAATAACGACAAAGTTTGTCGCAACGAACTTGCGGAAATTCGGTTCAAAGCGCGGTAAAAATTTGTGTTGCAACGCGCAATTTGAAGATTTTGAACCGTAACAGTATATTGAAGCAAACTTTCACAATTTTATCTTTTAAAGGCTCAATTTTGTTGTGGGTTCTGTTTTCTAAACCTTCGAAGATAGGTAAGGACATAAAAAGAAGTCGTTGGGGACAAGTCTGGTGGTCTTGGTAGCCAAGTAACTTCCCCACCTCTTCTAATCCAGTTCCTATGGAATGCTTCATTTAAAACTTGTTTTATTTGATTGCATTATGTGCTGGACACCCATCATGCTAATACCACAAAGCTACATCTTCTTCAGTTACTTGATCTAATGCAGGTAAAATTAGCTGCATCAATAAATATCTATACTTTTCCGCAGTAAGTATCCTTTTAATAAAAAATGGGCCTATTACGGTATTAGAGAATATTCCAGCCCAAACATTTACTTTTTGGGAAGATTGCGTGTGCGCTGGTACAAATAAATTATGGTTTAGAGTGCTGCAATTACGAAAGCTTTGATTGTTAGGTGCTTCATTGAGATTAAACAATCATTCAGCGGTAAAGCAAATATTCTTGACAAAATTTATGTCATTATTGCATATCTCCGTTAATGTTTCACAAAATTCTTGCCTTTTGTCAGCATCGGATCTCAATATTTGCTGATGATGTGGGTAATGATTTTTTAAAATTTTATAAACTTGAGACCGATTTACACCACTGTCGATACTTAGTTGTCGAATAGCTTCGGACGCTTGTGTACACAGCCAGTTTGTTCAAATAGTCGCACTACTGTCATCACTGTACTGCTATTTGAAATTGACCGATCCGGAAAAGTGCAGCAAACAAAGCAGGAGTGTTTCTATAGCATTCACCACTGTATACCCACTTAACAATTTGAACTTTCTCAGGGATTGTATACACTCATTTTTAAAAATTAAACTAGATAGTATTCCAATAAGGAACACGCAATAACAATTAACTGTAACGTATACGTTTATACGAGAATTTCATAGCTTTAGTGGATCAATTCCTATTTGCGTCTTGCCAAAGACACACGATATATTTCTAAGATCTTTGAGATTTACAATCACTGCATGTATTTTTCAGTAGTACATTTTAATACAGTGACTGTAATATACAAGGAAAATAAATTCCACATATCACATTAAATTTGCTGCATATGTTGTGGAATCTCCAAATGTGCTTAACAAACTCTATTAAACGTGTTTTTTAGTATTAATTATTATTATTTATTTATTTATCAAAAGAGGGTACATAATTAAATAACTGCTTTATTTATCAAAATAAAGTTTTCATAATAATAATTCTAAAACAATTTTAAATGTAAAGCAATTCTCCGAATTTCAATATTTGTTGAATCTATTTGGAGCATTTCCATTAATATGTGCATTTTTTGTTGTTTGCAAAAAAATCGATGTTAAATTAAGTCATCCAATAAACCACATTGTTGGTACAATTATCATTCAAATGTGAAGAGAAAATATTTTTATGAAAAATATACGTTTCCACTTTGTCACACTTCAAAGCTTCGATAAGCATTACGTCATTAATCAGAAAACAATTTCCATGCGCTATTCACTGTAGTCGTGTAATTTAATTAGTGTCATGCGACACAATGAGCTTTCATTTCTGACATATTAACACGCCATAATCCAACAAAAAATAAGAGAAACTTTTAATCTACTACTCTATTAGTTTTTTTTAGTTTTATTAAATTAAAATAATGTCATTAATTATTAAACAAAGTAAAAAAAATTGTTTAGCATTTATTACACGTAATTTCCTTTTGCTTTTTTTCTTAGTCACACTGTTACTAGAACACTAGAATTGTGTCAAAGCAGTTGAAAAATTAGTTATTTCTTTAGCTTTAATATACTTGGCATAATTCAGTATGCATGTGCACGTGTATATTTTAAAGAAAACGACATTTCTCAAAGATTAATGGTACTTTTAAAGTTGTAGGTAATATTAGTAATATTTTTCTAACGAAACTAAATTGAGAGTGTTTATGTCTTGCATTACAGCATATATAAGGCAATTCGAACAGTTTCTCCACGAGTTATTGAATTTTCTGCAACATATATTTTGATAAACGGATATATTGATATATAATTTTACCAAATTAATTGACATATAAAATGGTAAATCATTAATTAAGTTATCATAGGAATGGTTATAATAAAATAAAATATATTTATATTCTCTATATATTGTTTAAAAACCCGTTAATATTTTGTGCATTCATTTTATTAATTACCTACTCAATAAATTGGGACAAGGGTTGTTGTAAATTATTTATAACACAAGTAATACCTTTTTTTCTAAATTGTTTTAAATAGAGAGTTTTTTTAAACAAATATATTCAACAAAATTACAGATATCAAATACAAAACGAATTTTTATAATATCAACTTGCCTAGTTATCATTTTAAAACTTTAGCAATTTTGTTTTATTAATGAATCGTAAAACAAACCCCTAATTATTTATATTATTTTGTGGAGATTGCAAAAATAAATTAATTAAGTACATTATAGCTACCTTTTCGAGAATTAATGATTAATTACTCTGTATTGATTAGGTCAACGTTTTTTTTTATATTTTTTAACTGTTTAAGTTTTTATACCCAATTTTATATTTGTAAACTTTTTTGCTTTTCTAACTTAAAACATGGAGTACTTCTTAGAGGCAATACCTATTTGTCTCCCAAACAGACACATCTATTTGAAAAAGGGTATGTATACCCGGGCGATTCCAAAATGTCTCTCTATCTCATAGTGATGTTGAAAACAAGGATTCTACTACTAAAACTTATCTTTGATGAGATTTTAATTATAAAAAACCTACAATGCTGCAGTAAATGTTTTTTAAATTTTGAATTTAGCTGATTACATGAAGTGTCACTGTATATATACAGGATGTTTTAATTTCAATGTTACAGTAAATATCTCCGTTACCGTAGCAAGTAGAACAAAGTTTCTTTTTATTTTTGTTGATGGAACATATTAAGTATAGAATAGTCACTAAAATATTTATTTTAAATGAAACACTCTTTATATAGCTAATTATTTAATTTCTATGGTTAATAGTACACAAGTTTTATTAGACATATATGACATCTAAATTTGACAGTTTCTGAAGGTTTAGAAATTGACCGTTTTGTAAAGCTAGGAATAAAAATATCCCTATATCTGGATCTTTAATAAAAGAAAAATCATTGAAAGTTGCGGAAAATTTAAAAATGACGGATTTTAAAGCTTCAAAGGGTGGCTTGAGAAATTTTGTCAAAGACATAACATAACTTTTAAAACAATTTGCGGAGAGTCAGCTGATATTAACCTGGACACTGTTGAAGCTTGGAAACCAAGCGTCAGTAATATTGAAGGAGTATTCACCAAAAAGAGTGTACAATGGTGACGAGACCGGATTTTTTTACCTTGCGATGCCAAACAAAACGTTCTCTTTAAAAAACGATAAATGTAATGGTAAAAAAGTTGCAAAACAAAGATTGACAATTTTATTTTGTACAAATATGGAAGGTGATAAAGAAAATCCGTTAATCATTGGAAAAAGTAAACACCCAAGATGCTTTAAAGACTCTCATATCAACAAATTGCCCTTAGAATGGGTATCTAATAAAAAAGCTTGGATGACGGTAGAGATTATGACTTCCTGGCTAAAAAAATTTGATGAAAAAAAAATAGAAGAGTCTTATTATTTCTGGATAATGCCACGTCTCATCCTAAAGTGACTCTTGAAAATGTTAACATTGTTTTTCTGGTCCCAAACACCATATCCCATTGCTAGTCACTAGATCTAGAAATTATCCAAAACTTTAAGATGACCTACAGAAAGTTTTTAATCAAAAGGCTGCTAACATTCACAAATACCAAACGTTCTTTTGAAGACGCAGAAAAAAGTATCAATTTAACCAGCGCTTTAGTTTGGATATCAGTAGCCTAGAGAAACGTTTCGCCTATTACAATTGCTAAATGTTTTGCAGAAAGCAGGATTCTCGAAAAGGTCCTGCAAGAAGATTTTGATAAAAAAGACGAAATTCCACTAACTCGGCTTTTTCCTGTATTACTAGAAGGTAATCAACGTGTAAGCTTTGAAAATTATGCATCTATTGATTGTGATATTTTGATCGAAAACCCCAATTTAAGTATTCAAGATATAATTAGTGACTTAAATTATAGTGAAGGCTGTGATTCAAACAATGAAAATGGTGCAGAAGAATCTGAAGTTTTTACGTCAAACATTAAAGATATGGGTGAAGTATGTGAAAAACTAAGAGGTGTGCAAAGTTTTCTATTTTCTAATGATAAGAATGAGCCAGCCGTAGAAGTACTTCAAATTTTATTAAAATTTGAATCTTTTGTTTTACAAACTAAACTTAAAAATGTAAAACAAACCTCAATAGAAAAATATTTCACAAAAATGTAATTTAATGGTATGTATATGTATGTAATTAATATTGTAATAGGTATAACAAGCAATTACAAAATAAGTACATATTATGTAAATGTATGTGTCATGTATTCAATATGTATAACTCTTCCATTATTATATCGTCTAATTATTTAATATTGCATCAGCACATTTATAGTTATTTTTTAATGCAGATATATAGTACCCTATAGCGAACCGTATTATGTTCCATACTTAAAAGATTTTAATAAATAACGCATCGAAAAAACTTTTTTTTCTTCCAATAACGGCCACCTCCATATAAACGATCAGTTTTGCAGCAAATTTTAGTGACCGCTATTTAGAGGTTTTACTGTATAACAGAAAAGCGGTCAGTTTAGTGAATATGGAGGAAAAATTAATAGTGGCTGTGGAAAAATATCCAATAATCTATGATAACTCTTTGTCGGCCTATAATATCCTAGCTCGTTTGAAAATACTGAAGATATCTATCCAAATATATTTTCAACTCGTGTCATAATCAATGGAATTTGCCACATTCCAGTCTTATCGCATTCACTGGATGTAACCAATATTGTTCTGCGTCTAATCTCTATAGTGCAGTAAATAGAGATATATTTTTGACAAAATAATAGTAGGATACCACCTACGCCATATAATTGTAAATAGTATAAAGTACTTTGTATTTATGTTTTATACCGGAAATGAATTGTCATTATATAGTTAATTAACATTTATATGCAAAGAAACGTGTTTTTTTTTCAACTTTTTTTTCGTGAGTGAAAAGTAATAAACTAGTGGTGTAAAAAGGAAAGTTATAGAAGATAAAAATATGAATAAAATGAGCACAAATTGGACTTAATCAGGTAATAACTTTCCAAGAAAAATTGGAAAAAGTGAAATATTAGAGTTTTTCTTTTAAAATTTGTAAATCCGTCATTTTTTGAGATGTAGGACAAATCTTTCAAAAAGTAGGAGATAATGGTGCGTACTTAATGTGTGCAAAACCCTGCAATTGTCGGGCAATTAGTTTATTGCACAATTGCGATTTAAATTTTTTAAAGCAATATATTCAATCGAGGCTGAATGCTCGTGTGATCATCTAATTGTCAAAATAACCAAATATTGCAAAGTTGAAATAAAAAAAAACAAAACGTAGATCCTGATTTTTCGATAATATTAGATTTAACACGCAGAAACTGCATGCAAAGATGACTGAAAATGGCCGAGTGAGAGAAAATGGAAAAGTAGTGGGAGTACCCGTACGCAGCGGGGTTAAAAATATCTCAATCCCTCAAACGGCGCTAGCGGACGGGTACCCCTCCTATTCCACCGTATGCTTACACTCGTTCATTTTCAGTCATCTTTGGATGCATTTTTTGCGTGTTAAATATCATTTTATCGAAAAATGAGAATGTACGTTTTGTTCCTTTATTTTTGAAAATTGAATAATTACACGAGCATTTAGCCTCGATTGAATATATTACTTTTAAAAATTTAAATCGCAATTGTGCATAAACTAACTGCTCAACAATTACAGGATTTTGCACACACTAAGTACGTATGATTGCCTCCTATTTCCTAAAAGATTTACGCTACATCTCAAAAATGACAGTGCAGTATGGCCTCACTACTAGTCAATCAAACACTTTAGTAACAGAAATTGGACATGATATCACAATTTTATCTAGAACTACCAATGTTGTCATTTTTTACACCACAGGCACTGTGCAATTTATGCAAACATTTTTGTTTCGTTACTCATTCATAAGCCTAATTATTTTACACAAGTTAGTTTTGGCTGATCCTAATTCTTTGAATTAAATGAAATATGATCAGTATTCAGAAAAACAAATTTTAATTTTTTAGAGTAAATTTCCACTAAACCGAAACGTAACATGTTATCCACCAAATAATAAAGTGCGAAGATTTTCTATCCTGCCGAGAGAACAGATTGGCCTAGATGCACAGCGTCGAAGTGAATTTTACCTCGTGATAGCTCAATGAACCCAGATTTGTATACTATTTAATTCACATTCATTAATGTTTTCCAAAATTTAAAAAGAAAATTAGTGGTTTTTAATTATCACCGTTCTTATGCTTTTGCTACTTAATTAATTCTAGCAAACAATATTATACAAATGTCAAATAAAATCACCCCTTTGAAGTAGACAGAACTAAATCGGCAGAATTCAAACTCACATATTACACTATTTAGTGCTAATTTTGTGCTAATTTGTGCCACAGATAAAAATGTTGAACCTCGTGCCATTTTAGAAAAGAATGTGGCGCTGTTAGTTGGAGTCAGCAGGACCACAATAAAAAAAAGGAAAAATTTCAAACAATAGTAGTATCAATTTATTCTTCATTTTACTAATGAGTACTTTAACTTTTTTGTCAAATAGTAGTGAGATGTAGTTTTCAAGTACGGAATCAATTTATCTGTTTCTTTTAAATAGCACAAATTAGAACAACTTATGTTCATTATGTATCTGTACTTGTTTTAAATGTTTTCTTTTTTTTTTGTTGTGGTCTTGCTGAATCCATATGAAACTAGCAACCAAGGCCACGTTTTTTTTACAGAATGGCACAAAGTACAAAATTTTTATCAGTGACACAAACTAGCACAATATAATCACTAAATAGTGTAATAGATAAGTTTGGATTCTGTCGATTTAGTCTTGCCTACTTCAAAGAGGTAACAATATCAAACGTCACTAACAAATATGTTAAATATAATTTAAGTAAACAGAATTATTTTAATTGTACTCCGTTATTATTATAAATTATTGATATTGTTAAAATAATTTTTGCAACCCTGTCTGTGAATTATTGAGAAAAAATAGTTAATGTGTAATTTGTTCATCTTCTTATTTTCTTCAATTTATAAGTTTTGAAAGTAAATTTCAAAAGAAATTAATAAAAATAAATAAAAAAGGTTATTTTTGTAGTATTTGATGACCACATTTTATTTCTATTATATGTACTACGATTTTGATTTATAAGAACCAATTTTGTTATTTTGTTAAAGTTAAATTTTATTATATTTTCTGTTTTTAATTTCTTTCTTAAAATATACAGGGTGTTTCTGAAAGGTGTGTACATGGGTTTACCAGAGGTTCTCTAGCTCAAAATAGACCGTTTGACACCAATTTATCTATAACCAAAAGTGCACCATAAGGGCGCCAGGGGCGTCAAACTTTTCAAATAGAATGTGTATATTGGGAATAACTAGAGAACCGTTTGACGGATTTTGTTCCGCTTTCGTACGCTGGTTGTTTACTTCCGAAGACGTTTTTTTGTATAATTTGGACAAATTTCTGATGCCAGGAAAAGTCGTTTTCATACGGGGACTGTCAAATAAATGATAATATTTTAACAACCGTCAACGATACGAAACCAAAATAATTCTGACAAATAAAATGAACAATTTGTAAACTCTTTTTTTCTTTTGTTAAATTGCGCTAATGTTAATAGTTTAATCAGATAAAAATTAAAATTTTGTTATGTTGTTAAAGTTAAATTTTATTATATTTTCTGTTCTTAATTTCTTTCTTAAAATATAGAAGGTGTTTCTGAAAGGTGTGTACATGAATTTACCAGAGGTTCTCTGGCTTAAAATAGACCGTTTGACACCAGAGGGGCGTCAAACTTTTCAAATAAATATTGTATGTTGGCAATAACTCAAGAACCGTTTGACGGATTTTGTTCCGCAACAACAATTTGAAAACTTTTTTTCTTTGTTAGAAATGCGCTAATGTTAATAGTTTGATCAGAAAAAATTAAAATCATATCTATGCAAGGCGCATCTATAAGCTTAGAAATTCAAGTAGACTGCTAGTAGGCTATGCAATCAAATCTATCATTTGTGACATTCATTTTCAGATCTTCCAAGATTACTCATATTTCTATTTGGCGATTATCTACTTAAAAAATGGGCTACACATTTGCCGAACAGACTGATATCCTGTTAGTGTTGGGTTTCTGCAGGGGCAATTGTCGGAAGAGCGTGAGGGTTTACGCAGAAAGTTTACAAATCGGTTTGACATGATCCCATAGCTTACTAGCAGTCTACTTCAATTTCTAAGCGTATGGATGCGCCTTGCAGAGATATGATTTAAATTTTTTTCTGATTGAATTATTAACATTAGCACAATATAACAAGAGAGAAAAAAGTTTACAAACTGTTCATTTTATTTGTCAGAATTATTTTGGTTTTGTATCGTTGACGGTTGTTAAAATATTATTATTTATTTGACAGTGCCCGTAGAAAGCGACTTTCCTGGTATCAGAAATTCGTCCACATTACACAGAAAAATGTCTTTGGAAGCATAACTAGCATATTACAGCGGAACAAATCCGCCCCTTATGGTGCACTTTTGGTTATAGGTAAATTGGTGTCAAACGGTCTATTTTGAGCCAGAGAACCTCTGGTAAAGCCATGTACACACCTTTCAGAAACACCCTGTATAATTATTTGTTATATATTATTGTTCTTATTTTAATCACATCTGGTTTATAAGAAATGCCTTTCTGTAGAAAAGTTTAATAGGATATATAGAGAGCGGAGGTTTTGTTAGAGTGACTGACAGATGGAATAAGATTTATTTTTAATAATGAAAAATATGAGATTATATTTAATTATAATTTGGAAAATGTTAAATTTGAGTAGACCGATAGTAAAAACGTAAATAAGTAGTGAGCCGCCAACAAAAAGCTTGTTTGGTGTATTTGAATATTATTTAACCATTCACCCCCGGTGAACAGTTACCCGACACAATGTTGTGGTACTTTCAAGAGGGGTTACTCCCAAAAGGGGCGTTGCGGGCTACCTGAATAATATGATGCAGGTAGAGAGGGTAGCTTTATTAGGTGCCCCCGATCTTGGTCATTGGGATGCTAACTAGGTTGAGCGTCTGGGGAAGCCTCCACTTATTTCAGGAGACACTAGGTAGTTGTCGAAGGGTAAGAATTAATTTATATAATCACTGTAATGGAATAATTAAATGAACCTAGTCAACCGAATAATGACAAAGATAGGGGGTGGAGTCTTCCGGTGAGCTATTAGCTGAGTAATTGTGATTTTATTTGCAAATCTTCTGCTATCGCGTCTGCCGTTGGAGTGAACCGCTTTGTGAGAATTCACGGATTTTTGGTGAGACAAACAGCCCTCAGTAGTTTACATATTTTACAAAACACTCACAATTTCCTCTTTATAATAGACAAACTAAGCAAAAAGAAGTAACGGGATTTTAGTACCGATCCGATCTCGAGGTTAAAAGTGTGATTACCTACATCTTAATATGTTTTCCATCTTTTATAATTATTCTTCTCCTTCTTCGGTTTATTGCCCTTCTAAGTTTCTCGTTTTTTGTTTCTATACGTCCCTATCCATCCAGTCTCCTTCCTTCAGATCTTTTTTCAACATTATCTTTTTTATATACGTTTGCCAACTCAAGGCTGGTCAAAGTAGAAAAAAAAAGCGGATAAAACAAAAGAAATTGAATGTAGAAAAAAAGCAGATAACACGATAATTATTTAGTTTAGGTATAGGAACATGATATATCAGCGGATAGGTAATTAAATTCTACTACAAATGAGTATATAAAATAATTCACTTGTAATTTAAAAAATTGACTTCTTGACAATTTAATTTTGTATATCGTTTGGACCTACCCCTAAAATAAATTTCAGTATTGCCGGAAGTGACTCCGCCATGAGAAATATTTTCAGTAAGTAGACCATGTCCATTTGTATAAAGTTTTCAGCTGAATCGGTTTTTTCGTTCTCGTTATTCGTATAACATGCTATTGTCGTGGTACATCCTGTATAGATATTGAATAGTATTGTAGATAGATCACATCCTTGATTTAGTCCCTTTGTTGTTATAATTGCTTTTGTCACTTTATTTCTAACCTTGATCTTCGACTGATTATTTTGATATATCCTTTTTACTAAATGTATCCATTTCTCTCGTATAGCAATTTGTTCTGTTATTGTAAGTGACAAAAAAAATTGATCTTACCAAACTCGTTATTTGGTTTTTATATAAAGTACTTGCAATAAAATTTTGAATACTTTTCAAGGTAAAGTTATTGTTACTTACTTTCGAAATATTAAAGTAAAGTACATAATTGTCATCATTAATAACTCATAAACTTGATGTTTATAATTTATTCAATTTACATAAATTACTAATAACGAATTGAGTAAAAATGTAATATTTTATATTTATTTTATACATTCCGTTTCTCAAATTCATCTATTTTACGAAATGCTGTAGATTAAGGGAACTGAATGCATAATTCAAATAATTAAAAGCATGGGTATATAGGTAAGTGTCTGGTATTTTTTGTTCATTATCCACTTCTGTATTAAAATGAAAATCAAATTTTGTAAAAAATATTTTAATTAAATACGCGAGTAGTAAATATTGGTTTGTTAACACACGTTTAGTTACATTTGCGGTATCTGAATTGCGAACGAGAAATCAGAACTCTCGTTTCATTGCAAAATTGGTTTAATTACGTTAACCAAATTTTGTACACAAAGTTGTTAATTAGGTAGTACTGCTGAATTAAAAATTATAGCAATTTTTTAAAGTTTTTGAGATTTTTGAAGGTAATGTAAATCATTATTAATTTTTAATTTAACACAGAAATATTCTAATAATTTTTTACTGTTTTTACTTATTTTGTGAACTATGTCAATATAAAGTTATTATCTAGTGTTAGGAAAAATTTATGATCGCTTAACACGAGTCGACACTAGATGTCGCAAAACTTACAGTGCAAAAAATTTATCTTGCATTTAAAGTAATTTTGACAATATTTATTGTTTGTTTGGTAAAAGTTGAAAATCGTCTAATTGATTAAAATACCACTGATCTTGTAGGCTACATTACAAATTTGATTAATACATACGTAGATGATACGTATTTGTTATACTTATATGGCTCCATTTTAAAAATCTACAAACTACTGCTATTAGTGTTTGTATAATATTTTTCTTACACATCAGATGATCACAAACACTACATTATACAAATGATTTTTTAAAATGTGTTCAATTTGTAAAACTTTTCTAGCGATATGACCATATAAATCAAACAACGACATACGACATTAAAACGTTAAAATAGCTAAAGGACTTACATAGTGCTTTTATTATCTCAAGAAATAAACCACTATACCTTTACTAGACAAACAAGATAGTCAGAAAATATATCAACTAAAAGAATTAATTTGAAATTGTTGCCGTAGTAAATGATTCGACCAATCACATTTGAGAATTTTAAGTCGGTACATTTACAGTTAAAACTGACATTTTTTCGCGTGCGTTTTCTTAATTACAAATTCCTTACAGTGTTACCTTTGTTTACTAAAATCAGTTTTTGGAAACTTTATTTATACAGGGTGTTTAAAATTCAGTACAAATATTTTAATGACGTATTTTTGAGATAAAAATTTTTTTTCCTATAAACATGATCCTCTTCAAGCTACAGCCACCTTATATGCGGAGAAGAATGGAGGGCTGTGTTGTATCTGCGGAGGACATTTCTAGCACTTGTTATAAAGACACCAATTTCTTTGTTTTTAAAAAAATTTAAAAAAAATTTAAATTATTTAGCTTTATCGTTGTTTCATAATTAAATAAAAAAAAATTCAAATCAATTTAGTTTCACAATAAACCTTGTTCCTCTATCAAAAAAATTATCTCAAAAACAGTTATGGTATCAAAAAAATGTTGAAAACCGAAATCTTAGATTTTTGAATGTTCAAACAGATGAAATGCTCATTTTTTTAAATTTATAAACCGAAACATAAAATGTTTCTCCTTAAATGTGCCTACTCCCTTCTTTCCCCCTTTAAATTTATTGTTATGTCATTTTAGAAAAGAGAAACAGTGGAACGTTCAAATCAGCAGCTGATTGCAAATTTTAAAGAAATTTTAAAAATTGGTTTTTTTAAAGAAAATTAAGATGGATCTTAAAAAGGGTGTATTTTAAGACACATGACTATAGGAAAAAAAGTCTTATTTTCTTCTGAAAAATACGCCATTAAAATATTTGTACTGAATTTTGAGACACCCGGTATGATTTTCAAAGTAAAGGTCTGTATTTTAAGCGTTTTAATAGAATGTAATTTGTAATTAAAAAAGATTACATTTTATTGATTTAATAGGAGTCCCGTATATTTTTCAGGATCAACCAATTTAATTAGATATATGTTTTTTATTATTTCTTCTTAGAAATAAGTAATAAATCTTTTTGATATCATGTAATATTGTTCATGATATCTTTTGTAACACTCAAATATACCTCAAATGGTTACCACATAAAAAAACAAAACATTGTACTAAATTGAGCAACGTTAACACCTAGTTCACCCGAGCCTGTTCTTTTTCGTATGTATTTATCATCCCATGCAAAATTACGATAGTACGCCTATGTAAAGCATCGTCAATGTTACGGAATGAATTTCGCGCTTAGTATACAAGGTGTAAACAAATAAGTGCAAATAAATGTAAGTGGTGATTCTTTGGCAAAGAATAATGTAGAGCTTTTATACAAAAAAGATGTATATGAGCAACCCTTGCTTATAGCTACAGCCCCTTAAAGATAAAAATAAAAAATAGTTTTAAATTTTTTTTTCGAAAATATTTAATTAGATAAATTTTTGAAAAAAAAAAGATAACGTACTATCATAACCTCACCATCAAAAGAAGTGCAAATATAAAATAATTAACGGTTACAATGTGTCCTATGGGGTGCTAGTGGACACTGGAGATTGTAAGTTTTATTACCTTGTCCTACCGATTTCGACAATTTTTCTCACCACCTACTTTATCTTGTTAACCATCGGGAAGGATACAAATTTAATTATAATGGTTACCATCTTCAAAAAGAAATATGCGATGTCCGGTGCATCTATACAAAACTATGAACTTGTCGCATTCTTTTTTTATACACATCATTATATTTTGCGGTACTATCTAAGATTCTGCTTTATCATTTAAAAAAATCGATATTAGAATAATTAATTTTTAAGGTACTGCGGTGACAACAATTCATCGATAATGACAAATTGCAAATTAATTTATGTTTTTCTTTCCACGAGAATAAAGGTATGTGACAACCTCAATTTTAATCAGTTTACATTGTTAGTACTTTTTCCATTTTGTAGTAATAATAGCACTATTTATGATTTCAAAGGGAACCCATAAAAAATAGCTATAAAATAGGTTTAAAACACTGCTCTTTCTTGCCTATTGTAAAAACTGTTACAAGCAAATATTTATTAAGTATTAAATACTTGCTACGAACTAAAAAGAAAAGTCGTCAAGTTTCAGTACTATCAATTTAATAAAAAAGCATGTGAGTTACAGAGTCACAAAGTAAAGAAAGAATAAAAGTAACGCATGGATTGACTAGATTTTTTTTGTTATACCTTAATTTTAAGCGTAAATAATAACAAAATTGCACAAGTACGAAGGCTGCTACAGTTCACTAATTATAATTATACGTTAATTACTATATTAATTAATTAATTATTACTTTAAACTTGCATATAGGTAGCAAGTCTACTAATACGCTAAAGATATTTTCAATTTAGGAGATAACAAAAGGATCTCACTGTTTGTTCTACGAAGATAAGGGCTAGGTAGGTAAAGTGGGTAAATTCGATAATTAATAAGTTAACACTCTGTTTAACTTAAAATAAGTGTGCTGACATTTCTAGCAGAGAAATAAAATGCCAGGTTTATTCAACGAGCAGTGAGAGTAATTAGAATGCTCTAGAGATCGAGTTTCACGTTTTAAAAGGTGGAATTAATCTTTAAGTCAACGTACAGCAGATAGTTGCACAAGATTTCCAGTCGCATGAAGATTGAATTATCAGTTAACTCGCAAGGACGTTCAATTTGTCAACTTCTAGTATACAGTATAATAAACCCATTTGACAGCTTAACCGGGTGTTTACAACAAAACAAGTTACAGAAGGTAAGACCTAGTTACGCAGTAGCTTCTTAGGTTTAAGATGTAAAGAAATACAATTGTAAACAGTGATACGCCGCTTCAAGGTTTTAATTCAAGACTCATGGCACGTGTAAAAAAATTGCATACCGGCAAGGATTAATGGCTTACATTAAATCATCTGTTAATACAATTGTTTATTTTGCATAAAGACAACAAAGCAGTGATCGATGTTAATAGAATCAATTTTTTTGCTTATGGAACCAATGCCTAAAATACCTCTCATCACATACGCGTCGTTTCGTTAACGTTCTTCTAAGAAAAAGAAAGTTTATAACCCGAAAGTCAAATATATGGCAGAAATATCAGACCGATCCCACTTCAAAATCAAAAATCAGAGGCATCGAAAAAACATAGGCGTACTCAAACATTTTGCCGTTGCAAAAATTTATCATTATAAGACCTTTTTATTCATTTCTAATTTAATATACTGTACTTTCTGATTAATAAATACCAGAAAATATTGTTTTTAATTTTTAATTTATTTTGAATTTGATTTACTAGATTTACTATAACAAGAACACTAAAACCTAAGTTATTTATACAGGTTATAAGTTACAGGTTAGATTTCTTAGTATAAATTGGTATACAAAATAAATTTTAGAGACAAAAGCAGCAATATTTTTATTTAGGTCTTAAAAAATTCAGAGTTTATTTTGTATTTTTACATCAGAAGTCGAGCAAGAGGGTGTTCACTTCATTAGGCTCTTCTGTTTGGCATTTATGTGAAAAGTTCATCTACAAAACCAACAATAAAGAGAATGAACTCGGCATTCATGTTGTATCTATTCTTTGCCGTTTTTGTTATGGTATCGTGTGAATATTGAGTAATATACACTAATTTATTTCTAAAATCGTAAATTTGAAATAAATAAAGAAAATTTCGATAAGTAATCAAACAAAAAATATCAAAAACCATTTTGTCTGCGATAATAGGGTAGAAATAATTAAAAGCATGCAAATGAACAATGCACACAATGTCACAAAAATGACTTTTTTTAATACTGGACTATATTTATATATTCATGGAAATGCAGTCACAGCAAAAAATCCAAAATAGTATATCATATTACTTTTACTGTCAATTTTGAATACATTAGAGAGATTTTACGCCACTTAATTGAGTAACGCTAAACGTTATCATAGGATTGTGGGCTTTATCAAGGCTGGAAATATACAAATTATACAATAATTAAAGAACGGCTTACATTAATTTGGTTTAAGAGTGAAAAATTTACCAATATTGGTACAGCTTTAAAATACTCAAAATTGTTAAAAAGATGTAAAAATAAAAAAAAAATTTTTAATGTTGAAAATTGAAAAAAGATAGTTTGGTAATATTTGAGAGTTGTTCTCCTGAGTCTTCCCTATATAAAGTAAACTTTTCATATCAAGTTCTTAATGTTAGAACTCCTGGCGCTTACCTGTTGACTGCAGACCGCAGTACTTCAGAAACTTCCTCCCTAAGGAATGAGTCCAAATTCCATCATTTGGGCATGGGTGCGCTCATGTTTTGTTCTAATCCAATGATCAATTTCCTTGTGATACTTTTCTACTGTATATATAAAAGACTAATACTGTGTTAATTCCTATTCACATGGAAGTTCACTGTGGCTTGTGATGCAACTAATCGTCAAAAAAAACAATTTTCGGTCAGATTTGAATAGTTTGTTGTCAATTTTCTTTTGAAACACTTGATGCAACGTCTTATTCGTTTAGATTTGGCGTTTAGTTTTTGTTTAGTTTATCAATGTACTTATCTAATTATTCTTGATTATTTTGGTCACACTGTCGAGTATCTATTTTCTGAAATATTTTTTGACATGACTTTTTAGGCGCTTTGAGGGATGTTGAGCGTTTCTATATTTCGTCAATTGTCCCAACTGTTTCCTTAGACTCAGAATATCGTTTTCTAACCTACGTTATATTCTTCTGACGGATGTTGTTCTGTACTGAGACTGTAGATGTGTCTTGGCTATGAAGTCTCAACACCGCCACAGCTCTACAATAAATGAGAGAATGAAACCAGTCCAGAGTGTCGCAGTCTGTAACTAGATACCTTGGTATTGAATTTAGCACTGTTTTGAGTATTGCTGTATTTTGATTGCTTTTTAACTTTTGTAACCTAAGTCTTTGGGTTGGGCCAATGTATTCGTATTATGTTGAAGCTTTGCATAATTTGGTTTTTACAGATTCGGCAGTAAAACGATTGTAATTGTCTGTTCCGGTACTAGCGTGTCACTTTCTGTAATGCTTTCTATGTCATCTTGGCCTCCTGAATATCCATCTTTTGTTAGTTGACTATTACAATCAATTATCGAGGGCTCTTTCCGTCTTTGGAGTTTAAGATTAACTTTTCCTTTAACCTGATGCTGTGTTGTTGGTGGTAATCAATTTCCCTGAACAATAGTACGTCTGCGATGCGCTGTTCAGTGAGATGACTTAAGTCTGAAAACTTCTCCATAACTGCTCGATGGAAGCCGTATCTGTATGCTGTAACGTACGTTTTCAATTCTGCAATCAGGTAATAGGAGGGCATTACACAAATATTGAACTTTTCCGTTCATTGCATGCGCTTCCTTGGCAGTCCAGTTTTTATAGTCGCAGGCATTCTGACTTACGTCGCACTTAAAACATCAATAGCCGGTTAAGAAGATCTGATGTTGGAACTCGACATCACGCTTCACCTATCAACAAAGAGCTTTTATCTATCTCCGAATCGCGGCAGGAGGATATGGTGGTACAATGCCGATTCACTCGTTTATTCCGTAGATTATACGTATTATATTATAAAGGTTTGCATTTTGTACCTGCTGCCAGGTGTGGGATACAGCTGCCTTTCTAAGGACCAGAGAACCGCCCATTCTAGGTGCCGACGTTTTTAGATCTTTTTTTCTCTTTCTGTAGCCGCCCATTCTGGGTTTAAACGCTGCAGATTGATTAGTTTTGATTCACTTCAGGTATATTATTTCCTCGGTACCACCCATATCTGGGAGGCATTCCTCTACCCACCACCTGGGGAAGCGCCCAGTAGTAGTCAATCTCAATCATTAATATTATGATTGTTATTATTATTATTATTAATACTATTATCATTAATAATAACTATATTTATTCTGGTAAGTTTGTATAACTTTTATGTTTTTTTTTGTCCTAGCCTAAATTTTAAGTTATTTTGATAAAACCAAAGAGAGCTGTGATAATTGTTGTTAAATGTATAAAAATAAGTTTGATAGTTTAAGTTTTATTGTACATTATTGTCTAATCGATTGTGTATTAATTTATTTCTTTACTAATAAAGATAGCTTGAAAAAGACTTCCACTAGGTGGAAATTGAAACCTACTATCATTAATATTATTATTATTATTATTACTTTTATTCTTATTGCTATTGTTGTTATTACAAACAGCTAATTTGCTTCAAACTATAACTACTGTTTTTATTCACAAATTAAAAGATAGTAAGCAACAAAAAAAATTCAAATGTTTTTCCTCGAGAATAAAATTTGTTTTTTTTTGTAATCCTTTCAGTAAATACTTAAAAAATGGTAAAAATATTCAGTCACGTCACAGTTTTGTGACACATCGTTTCCTATTTTGTAAATTAATTAACAAATAAAAAAATCTAGATCATTTGAATCTTTACGTCTACATTATGTTATGAATATGGAATGTTCGTAATTAATGGCCTACAGTAGTCGGCAAGCATTGCTGGCTCCCATTCTTCTTGATACCGCCTTTCAAATATAGCTATGTCCTGGTGAAAGCGGTTTTCACTTACAGTGTCTACATTTTCAACAAAAAAATGTAGGTGAAAATATAAGATTTTTAAGCATTAACCATTCTTTTAACTGTTTGAGTATTTGGGGAAGTTTGTAATTCTTCAATAAAACTACATCAAGGACTTATCAAACTCGTTTTTTTATTCAGCTTAAGGTGGAAACGAATTCTGATAATTAATTTTTGTTTGTAGGATTAATAAAAACATGTTCTTTTAGCATTTAACAAAGAAAATTTTTGTTATAAAAATTTTAAACCTGATACATCTTTGTTCATTGCTTTCACAACATTGCTTAATAGTCCTAGTATAATGTGCAGTGATAGTAATACAGCTTTGTCTACTTATTAACTAACGGCTGGTATTACATTGTTTTGTATTGTTGATTTTTTGTACCACTATCTTATTCGCCCAGAAAGCAATAGTACTTTGTGTAACTACTATGTAGTTCTAAAATCAAAGCAACATTTTTCAAATTTTTGTAGGCTGATCGTTGACGTTTTTGGTACCTACTTGATTTTTTACAAAAAAAAATTTGGTAATAATAATAATAATAATTAACAACAGAAAAACACCAAAAAACTGCACCAAAAACTTTACTCGGACACGTGTTTCAATAGCTAAGCTGTCATCATCAGCGATACCGATACTAAAATTAAAAACAACGGGAAGCTTATGTATACTATTTGCTTATCACGCATCGTTAAACTTAATTGATTCTTAGATAAGCTTAAATAATTCTAAAATTCCTAATGGATGCGTGATAAGCAGATAGTATATATAAGCTTCCTGTTGTTTGTAATTTTAGTATCGGTATCGCTGATGATGATAGCTTAGCTATTGAAACGTGTCCGAGTAAAGTTTTTGATGCCGTTTTTTGGTGTTTTCCTGTTGTTTAATAGCGTAGAAAGCAGAAAAAATAACTAAAATAATCAAATATAAATATTTAAAAATAGTAACTGATCTAGTACTATTAGTATAATATTTATTTATAATAGTTAAATATACGTAAATACCTATCAATAATACAAACCTAACTAAAGTGATCGTTTGTATGTTGCAAATATTAAGTTACAATTAAATTTTCACTATCGAAATGTATATCAGAATTAGCAGAGATAGTGTTAAAAAATACGGCAGATGTTCATCATTGGGGATTTATATAACATATTTGATTTATAACTAGGATTATAAAAAGTTAAATTAGATTGGGAATTGTAATAAAGTAAACAATTTGTTGATTATGAACTAATTTATGAACGAATTTAAGACTAAACAATTATCTGCGTAAATTTAAAGACTGAATATTAAATCTTTGTAACAAATGAGATTCGGATAAACCTCTTATTGGGTAAGTATTATCCAATTTGTATGTTAAATACTTTAAAAATTTTCTTTGAACAGATTCAATTTTTAATACTTGATATTTGTATACAGGGTACCATATTAGAGACCCGTACTCAAGAATTGATTTAACCAGTGAAAAATACAATATTTTCAACAAATAAACATTAGTAAATAATTTAGAATTTCGAATAATAAATCCAAAAAGTTTTATTACTTTTATTACAAATTTTAGTAATGTGACCAGCAAAGGTGAATTTAAAATCAAAATTAAAGCCAAGATTCTTTATTTCTAAGCAGCGTTCTAGTAATATTGAATCAATATCATAAGAAAAAGTCATGGGTCGAAATTTTGCTAATTTACATTTTCCAATATTCAACGATAACTTGTTATCAGAGCTCCATTGTTGCAATTTATTCAAATTGTCTTATAAATGTAAACAGTCTCCTATGTTAAGTAAAAAATTTTTAAGTCATCAGGAAATAAAAGATGTTTGCACGTTAGATTAAGGGATAAATAATTAATAAATAATAAAAATAAAAGTTGCCCAATGATAGAACCTTGACGAACACCTGATGTTGGTATAATAGGCAGAGAAATAAAATTATTATAAGTAAGTTATTTTTAAATGATCTCCATGCGCCAAAAGTAAAGACGTCAGTTTATTTCGGTGGTGGCTATTGAGGACTAGCAGGAGTTTGAAATTCTGTATTAACTTTTAGATCTACTTATAGTTTGTTCAACAATTAGACAGTTTGGGCACTGAAATTTCTGCCAAATGCGGTATAGTTTTGGAGAGAGAAAACAGATGAACATATTTTATCAAACGATTCGTTTAGCAAAAGCTTATGTGTCTCTCAAATTCCGCCACATCACAGGTTTCACAAAAAACAAAGTAGAAATTTTTTCATTGTTCCACCCTTTCAAATTTTTGCGGCATATCAGTAGATGTGTGGTCCCCAATTTTTATCGTGTTTGGAAACATCGATGATAAAACATGATCGATAACCCTTTCTAATTAAAGGTGTCAGATTCACGTTAATTTACGTAATATTGACAATTTTTGTAAAAATCTGTTTTATACTAACTGTACACGTAATTTATAAAAAACTTTCATTTTTCTGTTGACTTAAAATAAAGTACCTATCCAAATATACACATAAATTTTCTTTTCCGTCGACCTCATTATAAAATTGAGTTTACGTACTCCTTGAATAATCATAAAGTAACACTTTTTTAACTGTAATACTTTTCGTCCGCAAACATCTGTCAAGGTCAATTATTATTTTATGTCAAATTAAATAAAGTCGAAGTAACCAGTATGAAAACCCATTTTAAGAAAGGATGAATTTAGTGACTACATAGGATATTACAGTACTTTAGGTACATACTGAAACATTTTAGATACTGCAGAATATTGTTTGTTTACTTCCATTTATAACCTCAATTTCTCAATCCCACACAACTTTGAACAAAAACAATTTGTTGTTCAAATTACAAGTAAATGATTTTAAGTGCTTTGAAATGATATTAATAAATTGTTTATAGTTTCTACAATGTGCGAAGCATATAGAAGAGCCTGGTTGTAATCTCACAATACTCGATACATTGTTTTCAATATGTAACACTTTAACTTCTTTAAAGTTATTCATTTATAAGGTAAGACAGAATTCATACGACTTGAGATTGCTTTAGACAATTTTATTAGGTAACATTTTTGATACAGAAGCCGAGTTCCGATACAAAATTTTCACGATCATAAAATACAAAAACTTACAGTAGAAGTGAGTTAATTATGGGTACCTTTCTATTACTGTATTTGATTGATGTAAATAAGTAATAATGCTAATGGAAAACACAAGAACAGTAATTACTTGTGAAAAATCATTTGAATATTGATTCTGTCGCAGGAAAAAAACAAAAATAGAATCATATAAGCCATCAACATTACTGGGTTCAAGATTTATTCGTATACAAAAACAAGGTGATTTCTCAGTTTTCAATAAGCTGAAAGAAGATTATTACATTTTGAAACATTTTCGGAGTGAATCAAAAACTACGTTTGCATACTTTCTTACGGTCAGGCAATATTTTTATTGAATATAAAATGATTATATTATTAAGTCTGGCCACGGTACAAACTCAGTCTTATAACTATTATATGTCCAATTAGTAAGAATCGACTTTAATGTGTTTAATAGGAGAAACTTCATTACATCTTTGATCATAAACAATTAAAGAAATGCATTAATTTTGAGGGTAGGCTTCCAAATGTAATTTTTTATTATTTTAATAAATTATAAAAAAGTACATGTTTTACCTATTACCTATCATAATCAAGTGCTCTTATAAAAATTATGTTATTGTTGTAAACAAATGCTTTATCGGTACAATATTCGAACGCGGAAAGCTTTTATTTCCTTTAATAAATTTTGACACAAATGTTACAATACTGAACGGTGAAGTGAACATTAGGTACAGTAAAATCAGAACAAACGTAAAATTTTGTTTAAAATTACTAAACATTTTGTTTTCAGTAAACGGTAATCAATAGAAAATTAATTAATTTAAGGTCAACGGAAACAATTAATATGTACCTCGGAAAAAAAGTGCTTTTAATAACCTCGCCTGTTTGCTTTCCTCGGCTAACGCCTCGGCCAGCAAATTCAGTCTCGTACATAAAAGTACACTTTTTTGTCCTTGTTACATAAATAACTATTTAGGAATTTTAAGTATTACCTAGTGGTGTTTTTTATATTTTTTCTTTACTAAAGTTCTGTGTTTAATTTAGTCTTAAATAACAACAACAATTATTGATTTTAGATTTTGCTACGAGGCTTACATTAACCGTATTATAAAAAACTCATTCTGACATATTAAAATACGTTGCACAAGTTTGCCGGTTGTTAACAAATTTCCTAGATGCCCTTAACTAAATTTACAGTACCATGACTTTGTGCTTACATCAATTTCTTATCATTGTAAAGTTGAAAACGAAATTTGCATTTTTTAATACGCTATTGACATATAGGAGAAGAGTTTAAATGTTGGTGTTCAGACACAAAATATACACCGAAAGCCTTGTTACGGGTGAGTAATTACAACCAAATTTGGTATCCACATAGCTTAAAGGAAAACGAACGTGTAGTAATTAGATTAGTTTTGCTTCTACTAACTTAAATTATGTTTAAATGGTCTGTCGCCGAAATTTAATGAGTTAAACGAGTAAATTACATTACAAAGGTCAAAACTTTTACGTTGTAATCTGTTGCTTCCAATAACGCTCGTTTATTGCTTTCAATAATTCACATTTTATGTATTTCCACAACATTCGACTACTACTGTTGAAGTTTCAATTCTAGATTTTTAGAAATCCTTAGTTCATTTTTCTTCTAAATTTATTTCAGCGTTTTGTTTTTATTGCCAATTAACGAGGACTATTACCTCGTTTCTCTGAATTTCCTTCATTGAGACTAGATCATTACACTGTTTGAACTAAAACGATTTAATTAAAATACCTATCTGATATATTTCTATTAGATGTTCTATAGAAGTAGGTGCAACTCTAAAAAAAATAGGAATTACTAAATACCATCAAATTGTTAAGAATTTAAGAAAAATGTCTTAGAATCAAACGAAACAATACAAAAGATGTTTTAGTTGACGTTTCTTTTATTGCAATAAATTTTCCTAAACAACACACGATTCATACATTACTCTAAAGCCTATAGGGAAATCGGCGGAAAATCATTCCTTTCATTTTATTTTGGTTGTTTTATTGTACTACTCTTTATAAACTTTGTAAATAAAAAATTGATAGATGCTGTAGAATGATTGTTTTGTGTATTTCGAATAGAAATTAAAGTTTTCGATTTCTACTGGTATGTTTTTTTTTGGATCGTAACAATTTGCATTTCTGCATATTTACACAGTTGTTATTTGTGTAGCAACGAATACATTTATCAGTCAAAAAGTAAGAGTACCTAAATGCAAATCTTTGTTGTATAAATAGGGTGTAATTTCTAAAACGAAACAAAGACCGTTGTACATATTGTGGTGAACTGTTTATTAACAAAGTTTAAAGGAAGATTTATAAATATTTGTAATTTAGCGGATAAATAATAATAATAATAAAAATAATAATAATAGTAATAATAATTCTTTATTTCTGCTAAATATGATAAATCATTTACAGACGTCAGCTTGTTAATATAAATTGAAGAACTATTTAAAAACTATCTTTACAATTCAAAAATTCATCTAAATGAATAAAAGGCATGCTTTAATAAATACAATATTAATTTAAGTTTTAAATTATTTAAACTAAGTTTTCTAGTTTCTATGGGAATAGAACTAAATATTTGTCTGGCTCTATATACAAAACTAATTGCGCGTTTTGCTTAAACTATAGTAATGTAAAACTAAATCATCACTTTGACGGGTATAAACTTTATGTATATCCGACCTTACTAGAAGTTGTTCTATTTTTACAAAGATTATACAATTAAGAATAAATATACAGGGTAAATTTAAGATTTTAAATTTAATGAAAAAATTTCTACAATCTTCTCTATAACCAACACCACCCAGTATTCAAACTGCTTTACGTTGTAGAGCAAAAATCTTTTGCAGATGCCGAATTTTCCCATACTGAATTACAATAATTAAAGTGAGCCTGTATTATAGCAAAATATACTGATTTTAAAACACATTATCGGCTAAACGACGTAATATAAAAATATTGCGATTGATTTTTTTTTATATGTTGTCGGTATGTTCTATAAAAGTTAGTTTTGAGTCTATCGTAATTCCTAGAAAATTGACATCGCTAATTGCATTTGATTGAATATTTTTGAGTGAAAAAACCTTTTAGTTGTTTTATTTTTATTTAGGTCTAGTTTATTGATATTGCACCACTCCTCTACAGATAATATTAACTGTTCGGGAACGCTTAAAAGTCTTCCTTCATCTTCACCATCTATTACGATAGTTACATCATCAGCATATTAAATGAAGATGGGTTATGGCTTATTGATTTGAAAGACGCCTGAAGTTAAACAATATTTTGTATCCTTTGTTCTAATTATTTGGGTTTTGATTGTTTTGTTTGCTAATCTTTTATCCTATTTTTTGTTGTCATTGTCATAACTAGCAATGACGTTCAAATACGATCGTCATGCAATAGCAGTGGTGCTATATTTGATATTTTTATTTACCAAAATAAATAATTTGTATAGAAATCTCTAGTATGTAAGAAATGTATTTACCTCCTGCTATACAGGGTGTAAATAAATAATAAAGTGTAAGTGGTGATTCTTTGTGAAAATATAATGTGGGTCTTTTATACAAAAAAAATTACAACCCCTGCTTAGATGCAGCTCCTTAAAGTTTGCGCAAAAAAACGTTTTTAATTTTTTTCTTAAAAACAAAAATGTTAGAAAATTTATAATGTTTCATATTTTATTATTTTCAAATTAATTTCAGATAACTAGATTCATTTTTAAACAAACAAGGTTTCTTTTATTTTTTTCGTAGTATCAACCATTTTTGAGAAAAAAAATGTTTTATCAAGTACATCGTATGATGAAGATGATGTCGGTTAAAATTTTAGTCGAATTTATCTAGTAGGTGGCTGAAATATTAATTTTTTTATAAACGTTATTTAACTAAAAATGAATTATTAATTTATTATTACATAAAATGAACTCAAACGTTGAAAATGGCCATATTCAGCCATTATACATGACTCTAGACGGCAACGCACATGATTGTACGAAAAAAATACAAGAGACTTTGTGTGATTAGAAAGAATAAAGCTACGTGGAATAAAATTTAAAATAATGAAACATAAACCAGTAAAAAGCTCAGAAAAAACAAGTTTTAGAGATGGTTTTGCTTCCTCATGAAACTGTACGAGAATACTACAAAAATATTTATTTTATGCGTTTTTGTAAGCAAGAAATATTCGTTCTATTTAAATTGTGTCACTTTTTTTTGTTTTCAAGAAGAAGATTAAAAACTGTTTTTTTCGCCATCTTTAAGGGGCTGTAACTAAACAGAGGTTGCTCATATAATTTTTTTTTATATCAAAGACCCACATTATTTTTGGACAAAGAATCACCACTTAAATTTTTTTGCACTTATTTATTTACACCCTGTATTTACCAACTTAATCAATATGACTACGGATTAATACTAACCGGGAGCTAGAAGGAAAATCGTCACATGATTTGCCCCACGTCGAGGCTCTGGGAAAAGTTAGATAGTAATATTTCTCTATATGGTGGGTCAGGGTTGCCATGTTTAGGTTATGGTGGTTTTTCTAAATCTTGAATCAATTCACAATTGCCCACGATTTTATTAGCACACTACAGATATATATATATATATATATATATATATATATATATATATATATATATATATATATATATATATATACTTCTTCGGGGCATTATATATTACACTTAAATCACAACATAATAATGAAAAATGATGTACCAAACAAATAAATAAATAAATAAATGGTACGAGGGAAAAAAGAAGTCGGTGAGAAAGTTAACGTTTCGTAAACATACGTACCGTAAATGATATTAATATGTGATCACATAAATATTAGGATAAATATCAATTTGAATGAATGTATGTTATAAATATAAAACCCTTAAAACTAGCAGTGGTACAAAACTCGATTAAATTTAATCGTAGATTAATATATTCTTACAATATTAACCAATTAAATTGTCAATTTAAAAAAAATGGTCTAATCGGAATCTTTTATAGTGATGGAAAAAAAATTGATAAAAATGTATCTTACTGTCAACCTAAAAATTAATATCAAACAATAAGAGTTTCTAGCAAAAAATTACATGTTTCATCTACAAATATGTTAGGTGATGACGGTCAATAAATCAAACAAAAAACTTAAATAACATTTTTTACAAATTATCTAAAAATTGTTGATTTTTGTTCATTTTGTCTTTATCAATTAATTGCTTTTATTGCTGATTGTTAGGAAGTCCATAGATTTGGTTAATGTTATTTTGATTAATGTCATACTTTTGATTGAGGCTAAGATATGAGCAGATAATTCATTTACCTTAAAATAGCTGTAGGCGGGTATCAAAATTTATAAAATTTTATGCTACGTCAATTTTCGTTAGAGCTATTTTGTGTGTGTTTTTAGGGGTTTTAACACAAATATAAAATATGCAAGGTAATCAGTACTTTACAGTGCTCTATGGTCAACAAGAAAAACATGTTGTTTCTGAGAATCACCACTTTGGTTTGCGGACCCTCCCGAATAATTAGAAAAAAATGCACAACACAATTTCACAAAACATAATCACACATTAATATAGGGCACACAACAAATATTCTACAAATTAGTGTTAAGGGGTTGAGTAAGGACAAATCAGATTTCTTGTCTAACTTTTGTTTCAGGAATAGGGTCGATATTTTACTTTTACAAGAAACACACTGTATAGATGAGACAAGTATTCCCATTAAAGGTATAGTAAAAGGTTTTCAATTAGTAGACTTTATTGAGAGCCCGATTCATGGAATAGCAACATACGTCAAAGAAAATATTCAATACGAAAATATACAAAAAAGTATAATTTCTGGAATTTTTGTTATAACTACTAAAATAGGAGATTTACACGTAGTAAATATTTACAAACCTTCTCCAATACCTTGGTCAGAAACTTTTAATGTCGTTTTTCCTTATCCATGTGTATATGTTGGTGACTTTAATTGTCACATCACATTATGGGGCTACGAAGACAACGACATCAATGGAATAACGTTACAAACATGGATGGAATTTCAAAACATACATTTAGTATACGATCTAAAAAAAAAAAAACTATTTTATTTTGGTCGATGGTAAAACGATTACAGCCCGGACCTGTGTTTAGTATCAATGGATTGTGACATAATTCTATTACAATCAACACGTATGGTATTAAACAATTTTCTAAGAAGTCAACATAGAACTTCGCTAATACAAATTGGACTTCAAATTTCGTTTATAGAATCTTTAGAAAATATAAGAGGGAATATTCAAAAAGCTAGGATACACTATAGAACACCTTTTAATTCAATTCTTTGATAGATACCACCGGTTTTTGATAATTATTTTAGGTTTGCAGGTGTTGTTAAATCCGCAGCAATATGTCAACTGAAACAAACAGATTGTACAAATAATATATCTAGAAAATCTAAATAAAGAGAATGGGAATGCTGTACTGTCATCTCTAAATAATGGAAGAAAAGAAAAATAGAATTCATTAATGGAAAATATGGATTTCGTACATTCAAGTCGTAAAATCTGGGCACTTATAAGTAAATTAAGTTCTACAAATCAATCTTCTAAAACAAGTACAAAAATTTCTCCAAACTCTATTGCTTCTCGGTTGGTTAATGTATCAAACTCAGTAAAAGTGGAGAATCTTGTAACGGTTGTTGTTTACAAATAACGAGATAAAGCGACGGCTCTAGCGGTACAACCTAGAGAGAAAAATTAGGGGAATTTAGCTCGATGTAGCGCACTAAATTCGTGGAGGATCCAGTATTTCTAGTAGTTAGAGCAGCAGCGTCTGGCTTTGTCGGTGAGTGGGGAGTCCTTAGAACTGTAATAAAATAAACTGCTGCCTAACAAGGCGCCACCTCTGGGTAATAAAAGAAATAAAACCGACCAACAGAAGATCAACCGGTTTTACTTAAGGTCTACTACGCTAAATCAAACACACATCAAAGAGACAAATAGACAATGTAATACAGCATACAAATCTTAAGGTACTAGGAGAATGTGAAAAAAATAGAAAATCTGTCGCATATAGTTACGTCCGTCAGCAACAACAATAAATAAAGTTGGCAATTAATGTGTCAATGTAAGCTTTTTAGTTACACCCAAATTAAAGTTCCAATTTTGGATTGGTTACTAAGAAGGCTCTGCGTACACAAGTCACTTACACACGGCGATTTAAAACTAACTTAAACTCGGATTAAAAGATAAGTACGTTCCGCCAACCCAAAAGGCCTTTTGTTTTAGCTTCAACCGCTCTAAGTAAAGCGCCCGAGCGCGTATTGAGCTGGTTAAAAAAAACAACCTTGGTTGTGAAGCATACCCCGAATAAAAATTTGCTTTACTTCTAGAAATTAAACCGTTGTATGTCACATGCACGTAACCTTCATACGCATTATTATTGAATAGGTTACTTAAACATTAAAACTTAGCTGTATTCTGTCGTATGCAGTTCCGATAATGGAAGTTCCTGCTAGCGACGGTATTCGACAGCTCCAAAAGGTAAGTAACCCTAGGATTTCCCTTAGCAGAGGTATTTGGCAAAGAACAGAAGACGAATATGTTTTCTCAAAGTAGAAATTATGCAGCATAAACGACCCCTGCAGACGGTAGCGTCCACCAGTTGTTTGCAGCTTAACTGAATGCGAAACCGTGGTTTGTTAATTTTATAGGGAAAAGTTTTTAATTAGCCATTTCAGCACCCCCAAGATTTATTATTTAACGGATGAAGCTATATTATGGCTTACGAATTTGAAGGACATATAAAGTTCAGCAATATTTTGTATTCTTGTCCTGATTATCTGTTTTTCCATTATTTTATTTTGCTATTTCTTTCGTCATTGTCGTGACCGGTGCTTGGACCGGTCTATTATATGTCGTCATGAAATGGTTGTGCTGTTATATTTTATGTTCTTATTTACCTTCTATAATGTTTACATACTTAATTAATATTATTACATATGAGTACTAAGGTGGGTAAAGGTTCGTATGTTTAGGTTTTAGTGGTTTTTCTAAACCTTGAAGCAAATGCTTTGCCAAGACGAACCAATCCACCATTGCACACGGTTTTGTGGCCACACTATACAAGTTTATAATTATCTTCTGAGGCACCATACATAACACTTACATCACAACACAATATTTAAAATGTACTATACGAATAAATAAATGCTACAAAGCTATTAAGGTTTTTCGTTCTATTTATTGAATGACCTCACCCGTCAAACCGTCGCCGGACATCTACCTAACACCCTGTATAAATTTATCAATAGTAGTTTAATTTATAGTTGCGTAATTTTTTTGTGATGAAACCTATTTACAATTAAAAATTATTCTCGAATTAACGAACATAGGTCCTTAATTCTCGAATAGTTTTTATGCAAACAGGTTTTCGTCAAAAAAAAATTACCCGGTAAAAAATCAACCCCAACAACCGCTTAAATACAGTTTGTTAACAATTGTTTTTATTTTATACTAAATTTTAAACCAGTTTTGTTCAGCTGGTTTTAAAAGTTTTTGTGTGAAAAACAAATGCTTTGTGTTCTCACATGTGTCTAGAACATGTGGTAACTAACAAATCTCCGATAATTGCGAGAAATTGAGTTATTAAATTCTTTGTTAGTTTTCTAGAACTTTGTTGATATTATTTTCGAATGCTCAGGCTCAACCTTTATTATTGCCAATTTTTAGAAAATGAAAATGTATTAACCTAAAAATTTACTAAAACTCTTATAGTTATTTCCGGCCTAAAGATTACTAAACTGAGAAAACAAATTCTAGATCAAGTTAGTACCCGAAAGAAAAACTGGTTTTCTATTATTCCCATCAAAAACCATATAAAATCATTTATCTTCTTCTGAGACCAAGTATTTCAAGTATATAAAAAAGAATGTCAATTAAAATTTCTAATCAAAACGACTGGAGTGGTAAACTGACATTTAAGTTTTTCAATTATCTGAATCTGTCCTGTAGCTTAACTAAGTATAATAAAAGTATTGTGTGATTAGTAGCCTTCAATTCGGCAAAAATTATTCTTATATTTAGAAATCCATTTAATATTTAATTCAAAGATTATAATAAAAATAAAAATAATAATAATAGTAATAGCTATTTCCATTGATACTCAAAGTTAATTTTTGATTTGCCGACTGAATGTAGGATTACAGGAGAGGGTGGTATAAGTTCATATGCTAGAGCGGTCCTCCATCTTTATCACCACTTAAGAGAATTCACTCTCTAAATATACTTAGAATGTCTGCAGGAGTTAGACTGCCATTCCATGCTTAAATCACTTATCATGAATAAGAATAAAGATGCAGACAGTCATACTAAGTTTGTTCAATTTTTAATCTCACATTGAATGTAGATGTCGAAATGGTTACCACGGATGGTTTATAGGACCTTCATTAGTTCTTTTTTAAGTACCTACAACTAACTGTAAGAATTAAGGTTTCCACGACCGGAGTCATTGTTAAAACAAAAATGTCCTCCGGGATTGGACCGTGTCGAAATGGTAACCGTAGTTGCCAAGGTGAGAAACTTGAAATAAACGAGAATTCAAGATAAACTACTAAAAGTTAAGTAATCAACTTTTCAACCAAGCCAGATTCTAGACTAAAAGAACTAAAGTAATTAAGTCTTTAGTCTACAATTTCTAAAACTTTATTGTACAATAATAAAAAATTAATCAAAATATTTAATTTTTATATACTTAAATAAACGAAAGTGCTAAAATTTATGTTTTACTTATATATTAGCAGGTAATTTAAAATATAACATTTTAATACGATACGATATGTATTTTATTTAGATTATCCGGGAACGTAATTAACGGTAGATTAACGCTTAAAGTGGCAAGTAAATTTCAACATACTACACTAAACCGCAAAACTCTAATTCATGTTAAATACTTACTGGGATGCACCTCTTAATCTATTTCAATTGAAATTACATGTAATGCACTTAATTTAATTAATACAAACTAATTGAACTGTGTGGTGTTAAAGTTTGTTTTAGTACACAGTTCCATCTAATTATTCGGAATTGAAATTACCTTTTGGAATTTAGTATTATGTTTATGTTGATATAATTTAATTAATATTGTTATTTAGATATCTTGCTACTAATTGGCTATGCGTTATTTTATTACATAAACAAGTATGTGCCATATATATTGATAAATTATAAGCCGTGTGATCGTGCCTGATTGTTTAAGCTTAAATTAAGCATTTTAATTAAACATTAATTAGGAACTATTTCAGTTTTAGTAGTATTCAAAATCAGTACATACAATATAATTCTTTGATAATTATTAACTATTTATATGTAATTTATTCATGTTATTGACATTGTACGCGCTATATTAATCACTTCGGGCTTGTTTTACCGATTTTATTGCCCTCATCTTCAAATTAACAAGTAACAGCTCAAATTTTTATTTAGTTTAAATGTATGGCAACACAATGTATCTGCTTTCATTGCCTACTTAGTGTACATGAAACCTAGATTATTGCACACCATTGAAAGCAGAAATTTTTAATTTTAAAATCCAAATTTTATTTACTAGGACTATTTCAAAAATTATAAAAATAATTTTTTGTTTAGAAATTAATTAGTTTTCTTTAACGAAACATGCAACTTTGGTTTCAAATATTAATTTTTTTTGAAAACGGATGTGCGGTTTGGTGACTGAAAAAACATTACTATTTTCTCTTTATAATTTTTATTTTACACTATTGGGGTTGTAAAAATCATGAAGAGATATATATGAAGAAATCAAACATCAAATTGACATTTATTACTAATTAAAGTTTGCGAGAGTATGTTGTTAATTGTCAAGGCACTTTATTACGCATTTACAGTTTTGCTAGTTATGAAAAGGTAAGAAACAACTTTTTTAAATTACTTGGTTTTTCACTCCACTACTTTTACTAAATTGTCGTCCCAGGATGCAGTTCGATGACTTATCACAAAGTCCAGTTAATAGAAGAGAAGTTATCTTCTTTTAACACAACGATGTCATTAATTTTGACTGGTATGGAAGATTTAGTTTTCTATTTTGTTCGTTCTTGAAGCTGTTGTAAGTCTTTGACGTATGCGTTGGTTATATTGCTATCGGGATAATGTGTTTAAGTTGAATTCTTTTAAGTTTGGTTCCATAAAAGATGTTAGTGGTGCTTTAATAAAAAAGTTGTTAGGAATTAATACGGTCAGGTTGTTTGGGTTAGAGTGAAGTGGGGTCAGAGGACGAAAATTAAAATGTTTCAATTTGTGACAGCATTGTGTACATTTTTTCATATGTTAGAAAAATTTTTTTAATAGTTTTTTTTAAATGTAACTTACATGATTTTACTGGTGCTTCCCAGATCCTACCAAAATTAGCGGAGTTAACTGGTATAAATTCCAATTAATGTTGTTGTTAGCTTATTGATTTGTTTGATCATTGATAAAATTTTGTTTACTAAACATCCAGATTTAATTCGTTTAATTGTTTGTTAGCAACTATTAAATTTTTCCCATTGTCGGAATATGTTGGCAATGTGACACGTGATATAAATGCATCCGATAATAAATTTGAGGGTAACTTTAAATGATTAGCGCAAGTTAATAAGCATACAAAGATAGATATAAGATTTAGTGGTTTCTTTAATTCCCTTGCCAGATTTTAATGTAACTAAACCAGCGTAATTTAAGCCGCTATTATAAAAAGGTTTGATTTGTTCGAATCTATTGTTTGAAAGATTACCCATCAATTCAACATAAAGCAGTTGCATGATTTTAAATTGTTAATTGCTTATTGTCGTAACGTTTAACTAATATATCTAATGCTGTTTCGTAGTATTCATTGATTGTACTTAAACTTTCAATTATTTCTAATGGGTCATCTTTTAAACAATACCTAAGATAGTTTTTGAATGTTGTTTAATTTGAGCTCATTATGTATCATTGTCCTTATCAGTAACTTCTTTACGTTTACGTTAATGCAAAATTGTTTGAATTGTTGTTATTTGATGATTTGATATTTTGCCATTGCATTGAGATTTGAATAGTACATAAATGTAGAGTGATAAATTGCGGTAAACAATAAGAAGTAAATGTAAGATGAAGACTTATTAATGTATACGTTGATTGGAAGTTCTTAGGATACGATATTGTTTTAAAATGCGATGATGTTGTAGCAGAGATGATTTTGTTAAATACGTTGATTTTTGGTTTAATACAGTTTGAAAGACCAATGTGCGATTTGGTGGACTAAAATAACACCATTCTTTTCTCTTTTACATTTTTATTGTACACGCTACTACAACACTATTTACAATTATTATTACTACTGTGAAGCTGTGAGCGGACAGACGGACATATAATATTCACTAATAAACTGAGTTTATTAGAAACAAAACAAATATTATTATTTTCAAGCATTCATTAGATTTTATTCTATAATTTATTGTATTTTATATGAATCGTGCCTTCCTAAAATTAATGTTTTTATATAAAGTAGGTATAACTCCTCCGGTATTGGTTTTAATATATAGCGAGGGTTTGAAAATTGTTAAATAAAAAAAATCATTTAGGAATGAGATTCAAATTTGTTAAATAAAATATGCCTATTAAGCTTTAAAATTATTTATTTTGCTTTAATCGCATCAGGGTCTTGAAATTGTTTTTTATTAATAAAACAATAAATTTTACTTATTAACAAACAAAAGTTTTAATATACTATAAAATTCAGATTACAAAATTTTAATACAAAAGAATTTTATTTCTACATACCGTGTGTCCACGGATAGGTGAAACGACTCTTGTAAATGATCAAAAATTTTCGATTTAATTTTTTATTTTTGTGAGGTTCAAAAATGAGGAAATTTTCACAAAATCTATTTCTCTGTAGAGTAAAGTATTTTTTATGTAGTAAATACGACAGAGTTATACCAAATTTGAAAAACAAGAGTCAAATTTCATTTTTTTAAATGTTAATTTCACATATTAAAGATCTTCATTTGTAACTAAAAGTGCGTTGGAAAAACAAAATTGTATTCAAACAGTATTCATCTGTTCAACGTAACTGTCAAGCACTACTTTATAAAAATTAAACTGTTTTTTTTAAATGCAAAGTTAACATTAGAGGAAAAAGTTTATGTGTTTCAGTGTTATGGTACCGGCGAAAGATCGATAAATATGGTTATTATTGCTTTGTTTAGTGAAAAATATCCGAATACTGTAATTAACAAAAAAAGTACTACTCGGCGTTTAATAAGAAGATTTCTTACAACAGGAAGGATACATTATAAGAAGAAGGATAAAAAAACTTATCATGAAAATGATACAGGTACTTTAGTTGTTTTAAATTCAATAGATGCAGATCCTAAAATGTCACTCAGAAATTGAAGCGTAAATACGAGGCGGGTTCATAAACCAAAAGCCGTTTGGTCACAGAAAAAAATATACTCATAAGAAACAAATTTTATTGTCATATTTAGTTAGGTACAAACTTACTTGTACGGTGAGTGATCAAAAAGTTCCCAACGAAAATCTTGAGTTTTCTTCTCGGTTTTGGCAGCAGTGTGAGGACGCGCGTTATCGTGGAGGAGGATTATGCCAGATGACAGTTTCCCTCGGTGTTTGTTTTGGATCGCACGTCTCAATTTGTTGAGCGTTTCGCAGTACACGTCAGCTGTAATTGTTGTCCCATGTTCCATAAAATCAACCAAAACAACACCGTCTTTGTTCCAAATAACTGTAGCCATCAATTTTCGACTTGTGTACGGAGTTTGCTTAACCTTTTTCGGTTTTGGTAAAGTTGAGTGTCGCCAATGCATCGATTGCTGTTTTGTTTCTGGATTGCTGTAGAATACCCACGTTTCGTTCCCCGTAACAATGCGAGAAAACAAATCATCTCCATCTTGTTGATAACGGGCGAAAAACTTTCGTCCACTAGACATTCTTTGCTCTTTGTGGTAGTCGGTGAGTATTTTTGGTACCCACCTTGCACACAATTTGTAGTAAGCGACGTTTTCTGTAACATATTGTAAACAGTAGTGCGTCCAATTTTTTAGCGAGGCCACTAATCGTTAATCTACGATTAGATTGCAGTGTTTGGTCCACTTGTAAAACGATTTCATCGGTCTGGATACTGGACCTGCCACTCCGCTCTTCGTCATGGACATTTGTACATTTGTACGGCCATTTTTAAAATTACGGCACGATTGTCTAACCTTACCTTGCTCATAACTGTAGGTCCATAAACCAGGCATAACTCCCGATGAATTTTAGCAGCCGACAATTCTTTTGCACATAAGAAACGAATCACAGAACGCACTTCACATTTGGCGGGATCAAAGATTTTCGCGACCATTCTTCTTTGCATTCACGGACAACAATAT
This sequence comes from Abscondita cerata, assembly GCA_030710515.1. NCBI lineage: Eukaryota > Metazoa > Arthropoda > Insecta > Coleoptera > Lampyridae > Abscondita > Abscondita cerata. The sequence goes on from JALBCR010002577.1 coordinate 44,030, forward strand.
GACTTTAGAACCAAAACAAATAACGCTATAGCTTCGCAATGAGTCAGTAGAAGGCGCTGCAGTAATAAAATTGTGCTCCGAAGCGCCAACATTTAAATACAAGCAAACGGCTCTTAGTTTATGAACCCGCCTCGTACAAACATAAGTAAAACACATTTACAAAGAATTTATAAACTAAACAAAGTAAAATTTTGCCACACTTTGGAGGAATGTGACCAAGCTAGGCGATTGCAGTTCTATTTGTTTTTAGGAAACAATTTTTAGAAAACATTTTCATAAAATAATATTTTATTTTGACGAAAGTATCAGTTTGGTAAAAAAAATGGTTTGGAAGAATGAACATGACATTTTGGCTTGCTAGATCTCCAGACCTTACAATAATAGATTTTTTGTTTAAAGAAGCGCAAAAAAATATATACCAAGGATACATTCAAAATAATAGTAAAATACTAAAAAAAAAATAAAATAACACAAGCAGTTCGATAAATTTCTAGAAAACACGTACAGGCAGCTTTTGGTGAATTCCGAAACCATATAAAAAAATGTGCAAATTTAGGAGAAGGCATAGTAGATGCTGACATTTAAGTTAAACTTAAGCCAATAACTTATAATAGTGTATAATTTTTTTATTTGTAATAAAAGAATAGTTAAAATAAAATTCTTTGATTTGTGAAAATAAACATTAAAAAAATGAAAAATCAAAGTTGACTAGTGATATTGAAATTTGATATAGGGGCCGAGATGTTGATTTTCGTATTTGCCACATAAAAGGAACTTTACTCTACAAAGAAATGGGTTTTCTTAAAAATTCCTAAGGCATACCTGATTTTCCAAAAGTAAAATTATGTTCAAAATTAGTCTCTAATCAAGCAGGGATGAATCCCAAAAAATGAAAATTTAAATCGAGAATTTTTTTATCATTTGTAAGAGTCGTTTCACCTATCCGGGGGTAATGCGTCGGTGCACGCTCAAAGAAATTTTAATTAAAAACTATTTAATTTTATTTATAATAGTTTTATTCAAACTAAACCAAACTTTACTTCACAACTTCCTTCACAATCTCGAAATTAGTGATTATAATTAGTGTCAGCAAAAGACACTGTGTTTTAATAATTATTAGAAATATCAACAATTAAAATTTTATGTGGGAGATTTAGAAATAATTATTATTTAACGTAAGAGGGAACGCATGATCCACAGCTACGAAATTAACATTCGTCCTGTATGCGTAGTTTAGTAAAAAGTAAATATAGATGTCAATAATAAAGTTTCTTTTATTGTAATATTTTTGTTATTATAACCTTAGTAATTATTGTAATTGTTACAAATTAAAATAGTGCATCCCTAAATTTAATTTCACGAGACACATATTTTTCCTATTTTTCATATTCGTGATAAAACCACACGTACAAAATTAAATAAACATAACTTTACTTGATTTTACTTGTCATATTTTTACCCATGCGCGTTGATATTGTTTTCTTAAATTAGAACCTACGTATAAGTTTGGTGTTTGTAAACTTGTTTATTGTGAAAAAGAACCACAATTGGCAACAAGTTCAGCTTAGCTGTTTTTTAACTCGAGCCAGAAAAGAAACATTTATGTGTACAAAAAAAATACATCTACAGTTTTGTAAAACAATTCTATTAATAACATTTTAAAAAATTTAACTGTAAAAGCAAGACCTAAACAAAATAATAAACAAAAAATTTAAATCTAAAAAAAAAGAAAGAGAAAAATGTAAAATAATAGAAAAATGTTCAAATAATTTTGTGCAAAAGGAACTAGTATGTAGATTTTCTTGTATACATAGTAATTTCTCTTTTTGTTTTACTTTTCAATGCGTAAACAGAATGACTACTAGAAATTAAACTCTCATATTTGGTTAAATAAAGTGTGGCAATATATACAAATGAACTTTTAAATTTAACAGTTTTGTGAGAAGGTATATCAAATAATTGATTATGTCTTGTATTAATATTACGTACAGCAAATCTATTTAATAAATTAGAAAGATATTTAGGTTCATGATTTAGTAATAACTTAAACAGCAATACAAGAAACTGAACACAGAAAACATCTTCAATCCTTAAAATTTTGTCTTGATTGTAAATAGGAGAAACATGATCTCTATAGTTAAGATTAAAAGCAAATCGCAAACACCTGTTTTTGTATATTAATTTTATACTGCTTTGTCAAGTGGTGAAAGTACACCAGATTGCAATAATTTAAAAGGGACAGTACCGTCGCATTTACTAGCATCCATTTTACATCAGAGGTTATACTTTTTTTGAATTAGTATAGTGTCTTAAGTTTTAAATAAGCTGCTTGTAGTAGTTTGGTAACATGGTATTCAAAGTTAACGTTTTTGTCAATGTATACTCCTAAATTTTTTACTACATCTTGAAACGGTATTACACTATTGTTGATACGGACTTCAGTACATAGCACCAGTAAAGCACGTTCACGTACACTAGGAGTTCTACAACACATTGCTACCAATTTAGTGGGATTGATGATTTGACCATTATACACACACCACTGATATATATTATTAAGGTTATAGTTCATTGTATTTATAGCAGTATTTATTGAATTCGGAGAGCATGATATGTATAGTTGAGTGTTATCCGCGTATTGAATGATGTTCACTCCACCAGAAAGTACTGATAGCAAATCTGCTGTAAATAGGGTAAGTCGGGGAGAGATGACCCACTTTTTTTCTTTTAATTAGGACATTGTAAATTTAAGTGGTATCCAGACAGAAAAAATATTTGTAAAAGTAATAACATTATAAAATGGTATTTTAATGGGAAAATACAGAAAAGGTCATACATTTTTGCAAAACACAAATAAATTGCAACCCTTGCATAGAGCCATCTATCCCGGATTGTCCGGGTGAGATGACCCACTACTTAGGGTATTATGGCCCAATAGAAAGCTAATATTTGGAAGAAAATAGAACTACATTTTATTTTTTTTAAAGCTAAAACTTTTCCACAAGAATGGCAAATATTCATAAATTTTGAGCATCCATCGTGGAACCATTTTTCACAGTTCATACACTTAATCCAATCGTCTTGTTTCGATGTAGAGGAGTACTGTTCTCCACATCTCACGCATTCAGCAGTGTCGTCATCCTCAGGACTATCATCAGACTCTTGGGAAACAAAGTCAGAATTTTCACCGGAAGACGACTCATCTACAACTTTTTCAAGTTTGGACTTCTTACTCGAATCTTTATCACGTTTTGCTAGTTTAACCACTTTACGTTCTTCTAGCATACGTTTTTTGCTTCTACGCTTTTCTATTTCCAATGTTGTCAAATGAGGTTAAAATTGCTGCTACCTGTTTACTACGTTTTCTGGTTTCCTGAACACCACGTGGCGTACTAGGAACAGGATTTATTTTATTCAACATTGTCCCTGGTGTATCATTAGTAGGAGTTACTTCATTTTCATTAACAGCTGATTGTAATGAACCAGGCGAAGGGCGTTCTTCAATAATTTTGTCCATGTTTTCTTCTACAGCATCCGGCAAATGTTGTCTAGGTTCAGATTCATCATTCAAGAAGGCATACTCTGGAATGGCGTTAGGGTTATATGGATGGATTCTAGTTGCCTTAAACGCTGAGACCTCATTCTCTACCGTAGCTGATTTGGACCATGCATCTGCTAAAAGTTTCCCAAATACCATTCTGTTGATTTTTCTAGTTGGATTTGTTTTAATATACAAATTACAAGCTTTGGCATAGTTTGATTTTAAACTTTTAAAAATTGCTTGGTCTAATGGTTGCAAAAATTGCGTAGTGTGACTTGGAAGGCACAGCAATGTTATTCCACAAGCATCCGCGTATTCCAGCATTTCAACGGAGTTGCAATGTGTTGCGTGTCCATCCAAAATCAAAAGAACTTTTCCATTTGGCTTCCTAGGGACGAAATGTGTTCTCAACCAGTTCAAAAACAAATCTGTGCTAATATAAGCAGACTTTTGATTCATATATACAGCCAAACCGGGAGGCATTCTATCTTCAAATTCGGATTTTTTGTTTTTGCCTTTAAAAATACAAGCAGGTGGTAAGAAGGAGCCTTCTGCATTACAGCAGGAAATAACGGTGATATTTTCCCCCTTTTCTGCTGAAGTAACTGCTGCAACATTTTTGGAACCCTTTTGGGCAATGACAAATACGGTTTTATTATTTAATTGCAATCCTGTTTCGTCCATATTAAAAATATTTGATGGCTTGTTCATAATATCATTTTCAAGCAAAATTTTTTCTAAAAGCTGAAAATATGACTAAACTTCCACTTTGTTCATGCCTTGGCAGCGGGCAAGTGAAACCCCTTCTGATTTTCGAACACTTAGGTCAGGATGGCGTTTTAAAAACATATTGAGCCAGTCATAACCTGCTAGTTCTTTGTTCTTATTAAATGTATGCTTTATGCCCAAATTTTCTGCCAAATGAAATGCCATCGATCGTACATCTTCGCGGGTTGGTGCAAAACCGAACTTTTGGAGCTTAATGATGTGAGTTTTAAGTTTTTCCTCGTTCGCATTTCCTAAAACTGAAGAAGGTCCTAAAGCTTTTTTTGATAGGTCATTATTTTTTATTCTTCTGAGCCGGGACACCGAAGTTTCTGGAAGCAGCATTGACACCCATTCTGCCACTTCGAACTGCTTCAGTAGCATTCAAAAGTGCTTCTTGTGTCCATAACCCTCTGCAATTGTATTGTTTTCGTTTATATTCGGTCAGCATGTTGCTAAAAAAAAATAAAACAGGAGTATATATATACAGTGTGTCCAAAATTCGATGCTCACCATTGGTATTTTGGAAACGGTAAGAGTTACAGGGTCGGTTAAATGGAACAATATGGAGGTATTTATCTTACCTCTTCAGACCTTCTCTTGTTTTTCCAAAGAAATGCGTTGCCTAGATATTGCAAAAAAAAGTGAAAATCGGCATTTTCTTTAAACTTGCGTAGAATCCACACTATTTATCCTATCAAAAATATGTAAATATAAAAGTTGTAGACATTTAGATATTGAATAATATGCGTCATTAAAATATTTTTTGCTTGCATCAGTAGCGAAATATGACCCAAAGTTGCATTTTTTAAATGGAAATGATAATTTATTTTTATACAGTTGAATTACTTGATTTTTTTCCTTTTCAACGATATAAGGTTCGAGCTATTTATCTTGTGTACTTTAGAAGATATAAAGAAAAATCGTTTTTGAGATCTGTAGATGTATTTTAAAGCACATCACACTATCCATGATTGCAAATTTTTAAGAAACAAACAACTGCACATCAAATCTGTCAATAATATTGTTACAGTAGTATCGTGTCAGAACTTGTAGTTGTTGTAGTAAGCTATTCATATTCAAAATTGATGATGCAGTTTTCAAACCATGAAAAAACGGACATGTTTGTTGTCTACATAAGATGCCATCGTAATTCAACTGCGGCAGCAAATGAATATCACAACTTATACCCCGAAAGAAGGCAACTTCACAGAACTTTGTTTTCCCGACTCGAGCAAAATCTTCGACAAGGTGGATCCTTCACCGCCATTCGTCCTACAACCTATCAAAAAAGACAATGAGGATGCTGAAATAGCTGTTCTAGCCGCTGTTAATGTTGAGCCTTCCGTTTCAGTAAGAAAAATTTCGAATGACAGTGGTATGGCAAGAAGTTCAGTACATTATGTTTTAAAAAAGAAGAAATTTCATCCTTATAAGCCAATGATATGCCATCATATCAAAGAGAATGATTATGCTCGAAGAGTTACATTTTGTAGATGGTACCTGGATGAAGTTACAAACGATAATTCTTTTTCTAAAAAAATTCTTTGGAGCGATGAAAGTAGATTCACAAACAACGGCATTTACAATCGGCATAATTATCATTATTGGAATAATGAAAATCCGAAAATAGTTCGAGAATCGCGTTTCCAAGAACGATTCGGATTTAACGTGTGGTGCGGTATTTTGGGAAATCGTTTGATAGGTCCATTTATTTATAATCAAACGCTTAATTCGACTAGATATCTTCAACTGCTGCAAGCCGAAGTCGAAGATGCATTGGACGAGCTACCTATTCAAGAAGAAAGAAGTATTTTGTTTCAGCAAGACGGCGCCCCGGCCCATAATTCCAGGATCGTCACTGAATATTTATCAGCAAGATTTGGAAACCGTTGGATTGGAACAAACGGTCCCATACGTTGGCCTGCGCAATCACCAGATTTATCCATACTAGATTTTTCCTGTGGGGACACATAAAAATTTAGTATACGTTGTCAATTATGAGAACGTTAATGATTTGCAGCAGAGCGTCATGCAGGCCTTTAATTCAGTTAGCGTCCGTCAATTAATGAATTGCCGAATAAATATTGAAAAACGCTATACAAAATGTTTAGAAGTCAATGGCCGCACTATTGAGAATCTTTTATAGGAAAACTCATTCGTTTTACGATGTTATCCACCCGTTATGTTTTTGTTATTATTGCTTACAACTTGGTAACATTATAAATCTGCCTCAAAAATGATTTTTCTTTATATCTTCTAAAGTACACAAGATAAATAGCTCGAACCTTATATCGTTGAAAAGGAAAAAAATCAAGTAATTCAACTGTATAAAAATAAATTATCATTTCCATTTAAAAAATGCAACTTTGGGTCATATTTCGCTACTGATGCAAGCAAAAAATATTTTAATGACGCATATTATTCAATATCTAAATGTCTACAACTTTTATATTTACATATTTTTGATAGGATAAATAGTGTGGATTCTACGCAAGTTTAAAGAAAATGCCGATTTTCACTTTTTTTGCAATATCTAGTAGGCAACGCATTTCTTTGGAAAAACAAGAGAAGGTCTGAAGAGGTAAGATAAATACCTCCATATTGTTCCATTTAACCGACCCTGTAACTCTTACCGTTTTGAAAATACCAATGGTGAGCATCGAATTTTGGACACACTGTATAGAAAATTCGATTTGAAAAAAAAATGTTGCTCGAAATTTGCGTTGTAGAAAAAAAAGTTTAAACAAAAATTATACCTACATAATGTAATTTACAATAAATTTCTTTCTATAACTTTTTTTCTACCATTAATACTTTTAGAGATATAATTAAAACAATTAATGTCACGTGATAACCATATCTTAGTAATTACTTGTCAGATCCAAAAATAGTTTAAATAAAAGTTGTGTAGAAATGAATTACAAACAACATTTATTTAACGAAATATTTAAAAAATTAATATTTTTGAAAATAATCTAAAAATAAGAAAATCTATGTAGGTAATCTGCTGTTTTGGCTTAATGGATTATTCCCAAAAACTAATCAGATTTTGTAAATTATAAATAACACCTACATGCTAAGTTTCATGAAAATCGAACTAGTGGTTTAGTCGTAATTTTGTTTACATACGGACGGACGGCCGGCCGGCCTAAAGACAAAAATTTTATTGCTTCATACTAAAAGGGGAGTCAAAATTTTCAGTTTAGAAACCGCCGCATAACTCCCCATCATATAATGATGTGGAGTAACAACTGAATACCTAGTTTTTTAAATGGGCCAACTATCCCCTCGAATACAGAGCCATCTAACCCGATTGTGCGGGAGAGATGGCCCACTTGTTTTTTTCAATAAGGGTTCGGCAAAATACAAGCCCGCCAATGGAAACCTAACCTCTTGGTGCCACATTAACACATTATATCAACAAAAAGTGATTTTTCTTTCGTAAAACATAAATCAATTACAAATTAAACAGCACCCAAAAAGTTTCTGGTGGTAGCAAATCATATTATCATCAATAACTTACCTAATTTATGGAATAAACCTGCACTAAACGATGTCGCGTTCGCGTCTTGAACATAACTTCATACACTAGCAACTACAGCGGAAAATTTGTATATGTTGAAAAAATAGACAAAGGATTCATCTCACCCGCAGGGCCATCTCACCCGGAATTACCCTATAGAAAATAAAAGTGGGCTCAATACACTTCCTTAAGGAACTCCTTTGGTAACTGTCAATTCTGTAGAAAAATGATTTTCATTTTTTACAGTGTTCGTTCTTGATGTTAAGTCACCTCTAAACCAGGTAACAACATGTTCAAAAAACCCATAGTACTGTAACTTTGCGATAAAAAGTTCATGATTTACTACATCAAACGCTTTATTAAAATTCAACAGCACAATGATAGTGATGAGTAACTGGTATATTGCATATTGCTTCATCCGTTAAATTATGAATGTTTGAAAACTCTCCTTTAAACTTCGTTAATTGACAATCCTCTACAATATGTGTAAAGGTCTCTGGTTCGTTTCCACAGTCAGAATTTGAATTAGAAATCGCACTCCATTTGAACAACATAGAGTTGCATTTTGAATGACCTGTTCTTATTCGATTTACTTTTGACCAAATTTTTCTTTTTTGGTTAAAGCCCAGGATTTCTATTGTTGGATCATCAATAAGATGTTTATTATTATTACAATTATATACGTTGATGAGTGTTGGATCTGGGTCTGGTGCATTGGTATTATAGGTAAAATAAAGGTTAAGTTGGGATGGATTCTGTAACTCATAAGGTATAGATAGTTTAGATGTACTGTGTATCCCAAATTTATCCACGTTTTTTTATAAAGCCTTTGAATTTGATTTACATTTAGCTAGAGTGTACTTTAAATATGCAGATTTTTCATTTCTGAGTGCGGTAGTACAATAGTCCCTAATTGTTCTTTAGTACTCTAAACTACCATTTGTTCTGAAACGTAGATATTTTTTTAGGCAGAATCCTTGATTTTTTTCATTTCTAATACAGTAGGAGTTACATAGAGAAGTTTGACTTTACGTATTTTTTCAGTTTGATATGGAGCATGGTCATTAAAAAGGCAACTGATATTGTTATTAGAGAAATTAACCATTTCATCCTAATTTATAAAAGTTTCAATACTATTCCAATCCATAGAAGCAGAGTCCATGTCAAATTTGGGTAAATTCAAGCGATCAAAGTTACTTTGACCGAATGATATTTTTTGATCTACACATTTAACATCTAGAAGAGTTGCAGTTTTTCCCGTGATACGAGTTGGCTCATGAATTACTTGTGTTAGATTGTAGGTCTCTATAGTATAAATGAACTGTCGAGGTAAATAGGAATTACTTTTATTTAGTAAATCTAAATTTATGTCTGTAACAAAAATAACTTTATTGGCTTTCGAGTTAACTTCAGCTAAAGCTGTTTCAAGTTCATCAATGCAACTCTTGTTAAAATAGAGAATATGGAGTACACCAAACGCAATTTTTATATTATTAATTTTTATAGTAATCCATAGTTGTTCAGTTAATTCATTCACAAAACCAAGAAGTAAAATTTTAAATTTTAAATTTTGGTTAATATACCAACAGACCCCACCGCCTCTACCTTCCCTATTTTTTTGGATTAGGTTATAATTTGGATTAGAGGATAAATAATCGGGTTGCTTCTTTAGTAACCATGTTTCTGTTACACCTATTAAATGAAAGTTGTTTAGCAATATATACTCATAGTAATCAGAAAAACTAGAATTTAAAGAACGTATATTTACATGAGCTATACTCAAATTTTTAATGATCTTTGTAATTGCATTAGATAGAGTTAGTATACTTACTAATTTGTAAGTTCATGAGAAAGTAAACGTCTACTACTAATTATAATAGTCAGTAATTTCGAGGTTGTGAATGAAGCTTACGTCTCTTTAGCTTACAGTAATATTTTTATCAATAGTTCTTTGTACCCATTGCAAATTTAATTTTAAAAATAAACCTAACAAACAACATCTGGCTATAATTAGGTTAAGGTAGCTCTTTAACTAAAGATACATTAAATTTTATTCTTAATTATTTATAGGTCAGTTTGTAAAAATCTTATTCAATTTTAATTATCTTAAATTTACGTTCGACTTGAATAAGAACACTATTATAAAATTAATACCAATTCAAAATTGATTCAAATAAACAAACAATTTTTTTTTGTTTAAAGTAATTCTTTCAGTGCAATATCTTTTTCGTTTTAAGGATCTTTCAAGGTTAGATGTTAAACGGTTTAAAAGACCGTTTGAGGAAACCCTGTATTAAAAGGCAGTGTCTTTTTATTAACCTCCACCTTGGAAGATCCTTAAATCGGATAACATATATTAGTGCATGTATACATACATTAATAGCAGGAATACTTTCTATGCCATATTAATTACAATTATTATAGTTTGGTAATGATTTAATATTTTGTGTATACAAAATTAATAAAACCTATCGTACTTTATTAACTACTGAGTAAATTGAAATAATAGTACTAATTTATTAATTCGTGATATTATTTGCTTTTTAATTAATAAGTGAGTATAATTAATGTACTTTCAACATTACGTATTAGTTCAACTCAATTTGCATAATTCAAAAATTATTGTTTTACATTGCAGATAATTACGATGTAAAATGTTTAATTTAAATATTAATTGTTTTCAATATTTGAGTTACACAGAATTTACATTTAAAATACTATTATCAAAACAATATTATTCTAATTTTTAATGCCATTTTTCCATCACTACAGTCAGCAGCGCTAAAACCTTTAAGCACATTAATAACACGACATTAATTAAGTAAATATTAAATGGCAAATACCTAGGTATCTCAGTATGTTTTTTATGCTCAGTAAATAATAGAAGTTGTACAAGAAAGCAATCAATATAAAGAGAGAGAAATATTTACACAACCCTTTTTCGTTCAGAAAGTATCTGCCTGACTTTGTTTGCCATTGTTAGTTTGTCTCATTTGTATTTTAAAATGTAAAAAAAATTGGTAGTTTCTACAATTATGTAAAGGTGTGATTGCAATTGCCGCCATTACCAACACAGAAAGAAGTCTAGCAAAAAAAGACTTTTTAAAAATAAATATACTGCTATTTCTGCTATTATACCTAAACAATTTTAAGGTTTATTGTTCCGTTTATTCTCTCGAATCTTAGTAATAACTCTATTTATTTAAGCAATAATTTCATATTTACAATAATTTATATAGTAACAAATATTTCATTCTCTATAACTACTGGAAGGATAATCCGTGATTTAATGCACTCACGTATCGGGTTACGTACAATGCACGAATGTTAAACAATACGCATAATGACAGGTATTATCTTCAATTATGGTGTTATGATCGATTTATAAAAGTTCAAGAAAGGTGCGTGCGTTGACACACAGGAAGTGGCTGAAATTCAACTCTGTTATTGTTCGGAAATTAGGTTTCCTTCCGAAATTGAACTTTTTTAATATGTTTGGTCCACCTTCCTCAAACACTTGCCCTAGTAAGAAAATTGCTTTTATTGTCATTTGTTAATTAAACTTTTGCATTTATAGACTACGTTTAAAATTAATTACTACGAATTTACAAATTACTTCCTTTTAGTACCCATATATACTGAACAAGAGAACCTACAAGACTGTAATCAAGGTCAATTTGTGACTGCACACCGTTGTTATCTCTAGTAGTCAATTACAGAGAAAAGCTTTGGATCTCACACAACAACAAACTCAATTAACTCGAGGGTACTTTAGATGATTAATGCTGAAACAATTAACATAATACTTATAGACAACTAAAATAATCACGTTTCCGGAACTGCTTTCAATTCTATGAATATTAACACTCTAATGCGTGGGGCATATTTTACTCTACATGAATTTGCATGCATATGTATTACAGTAATTTCATTATTTGGAACGATAATAGAAAGCACAAACATTCGGTTTTAATTGAAGAGTTTGTCTAAAACCAATGCTGAAGTAATATTTCGATAATTTTCCTTTGTACTATTTCCACACAATTTGGTATCGAGTTTTTTTTTATTATTTAATCCTTTCCTCAAGCAAAACTTTTTGAACATTTTTGAATTTGAGGTAATCTATTTGGGTAACCTGGGTGATATATTTAAGCGGGCTAAATGATCTAATAGTTTGTTTAGGAAGTTCTTTAATTAGTATGTCCGGTAGTTGAAAGCTCCGGGATTGGAGTTATCAAAAGTTCTGTCACAACCCTTTACCTCATTTACATACTTCAAAATAATTTAATTTCTATTATAAGTAACTTGTATACATATTAATTGAGTAATTATGCGTTTTACGTAATATGAAACAAAAACCAATTATATGTATAAATTATTTTTTAAATATTTAATACCTATACATAATCATAACCTTCCGTCAAATGTGAAACTATTTTGGAACAACATAATTTGAAGATTAATAATTTTAATATGCAATTAAAATGAATATACAATTCGTATCAGTACCTACAATTTTTATTTTATTTAAAGTGTTTTCAAAATAAGTTTAAAAGTATAATAATATTACAAATCTTATAAATATCTTGCACATTTTCGACAATGTTCTTTAAATGCATTAGTATCTAAAGTATGTTGTATTGTGATACCTGCCGATTCCTTATACTGCAAGAAATACAAAGTTAGAAATTTTTATTAAAAGCTGAATGGTCAGTACCGTAATAACATTTTACGTCATAAGTGCGGAAAATTAACGGACGTATGTCGTAATGCGTTTTATTTCATAAATAGTTTGATTTATTGATTTATTATAGTCCTGTAAAAGATTTTTTCTATTTCACAATTGCTATAACTTTGTTTCCGTAGTGTACACAATACTCTTTCAATACTGTTTTAGGGATTTTATAAATTTTAGTGTATAACCAAATAATTTACAGTTCTAATTTTGACGTAAGAAAATCGTTAAAATTATGTGGATCTTTTGTTGAACCAATTAATAAAGTTGACTAAATTATAATGAAGTTTATTGAATAAAAGAACGAAAATAACTTTTATAAAAGCTGACAATTTACCTAACAAAAATCAACATTCGATCTTATTAGAATAATAGGACTATCGTTTCCCGCCTAGTAGCACCTATATCTTTTGTCATGCGTCCGCGATGTGGAGTTCTGCAGTAAACGGTTGTTTTAATTTTTGATGATAATTGCCGGCCAAAAAATATTATATAAATTTCGTGTGTAAAGTGATTTTACAACGCTCCAGCTAATGAGGAACAAGCCCGTAAACTGTCGCGCCGTAAACTCTTACTTTCCACACTCTAATGTAAAAAACTAACGTGTTGTTTACACACGAAATGTGTCGAAAAACACACATTTCACTTATAAAAAAACCAAAAAAACCGTAACTACATTTTTTTTTGAAAAATGTATTTGAACTGTCTATTAATTCTTTGTTCGTTTTTTTGAAATAAAATCACATCATAAAAGAGAACATGGGTCGATCAAGATTTGAATTAAAGTTTTGCATTAGTGATTATAGAGGGGCCTAAAAATATTTGTTTTTACATGCTACACCTGAAAATAAAGATACGGCTTTTTTGCTTAGCACGGCAGTATAGTACATAAATATCAGAAAGTATCGAACATTGCGTATGATGAATACTAGCATTTTTATAGAAGAAAAACAAGTTGTATCAATACGTAAATTAAAAGTGAGTTAGCAAGGATAACGCCCAAGTCTTTAATATTTTCACACCGTTTAACAGATATATTGTTAATGGAATAACAAAAATCGGTTGTATTCAGTTTACATGTAAAAAAACAATTTTGCATTTAGAAAAAATAAGTTTGTATCGCAGCAGTTGTTAATATGTTGGAGATCTTTTTGAAGTTTAATACAATTATCAATAGTTTAAATAACTCTAAAAATGTTTAGGTCTTCGGCAAACAATAAACCTTCCAATTCTATGGTATTATTGATATCGTTAATAAATACTACAAATAGTAATGTTTCGAGGTTTGACCCTTGAAGGATACTAGAAGGTGCCTGAAAGGGAGTGTATTGCATCCACAAAAATTAACTATCAAAAAGCGATTCCAAAGATATGATGATAAAAGTGACCAAACCCGTGCAATTTTTGAATTATCAATAGTGTCAAAGACATTTGCAAAGTCAGTATAGATCACATCAACCTGACCTTTGTAGTATAATGCTGTTGCGATCTAATGAGTAAAATAGCATAAAAAACAGTGTTTGTGAGAACGGCAATAGGCAATAACTCACGCGGATGATCTAAATGAGTTATTGCCTTTTACCACGAATTCAATGCTATGATTTATCTACGACTATAACAACATTTTATGTTAAACATAATTTTATTAAAAGCAATAAAAATTACAAAAACATTTAATTTAACATTAATTATCTAAGAACAATGTTTATTAACAAAATTAATAGTAAAGTGTGAACAATTTGTAAACGCAATTGAAGGTTTAGAATTGTGTAAAATTATTGTTTCGTTTCTTGTAGGTTGTATGTATGTGGTAATACTAGTACTTGGTTGTTGATTAATGGAACTATAAACGTCTGCGGCGCTGCTAGTACTTGTTTGTAAATTAATAGAACTATAAATCTTGTTTGCTGTGTCTGTTTTATTTTTTGTGGATTTATCTATGTAGCCTTCGGCTACGGTTGATGATTTCCACCCTCCGTGCCGCTTTAGAGCAGTGATGTTGCCGCCAGAATCAACCAGTAATGTTGCGGACGAACGCCGGAAACAATGGCCCTGTATAATCCGATGTCCGGTAATTTCAGAAATGTGGCAATGTCTATTCCTATAGCCCCAAATTTATTGATGCCAATTTTTTGAGAAAAATACTTTCCTTTTGTGAATTTCAAAAACAGTGCTGTTAGTAAAATATGTAGCGGACGAAGCTCCATATATTTCTTACAAATATGATAAAAATCTCCTGTTATAGCAAATCGTTTGCTTATCTTTGTTTTTGTGTTTGGTACAGTGACCATAAAAATTGATCCAAGGTCTTGAATATCTTGTCATTTGTCAAAAACTCCTTAATATTCCAAGTTTAAATATTATCCCCTTTACAATTAACGGGCCTTCTGTAAGAGTGGAAGTGTCACGTTTAATTAAACACGTTTCTACCAACCATACTGGTCTTTATCAAGGCTTTTTATTATAGAAATAAGTAATTTGATAGTTACATTTTTAAGTCAAAACTTATTAATATGTGTATTATAAGTAAAATATAAAAGTTAAATATTGTAAACTTACCTAAAGAATGTGAATGATAAACGAACGATATTAATCTTTGGTTTTTGTTTAGATCCAGTTTATGTATATATAAGTTATATTGAATGAATTGCAAAGTAATGCGGGTAATGACTTCGTATTAGATTAAGTTCAGTGTGAGAATTAATCATTTTGCAGAAAATGCAAAATGATGAGTAATGCAAATCTTGTAAAATGTAGAAGTTAGTTATCATTGTCACCTTGTACGAACAACATTATTATAATAAAGCATTAAATAAGAAATTTTATATTTCTTTTAAAAAGCAATATTTCGATAACCGAAATGGCGCAGTCGGTAGGATCGTTAATACAGTTAGTTTGGCGAAAGTTTATCGTCAACGAGTGAAAGTGACTGGCGAATTTAATTCCTTAATTAGCGATCGAACAACCCAAAGGTAACGCGAATGGATCACCCAAAGTGCATCGAGCATCGATCCGAGCCAAACCTAAACGACCGAATTCACCACCCAAAAAGCAGCACCGAACCATCCTAGTGACCACCAACATGTATATCGCCGCAGAGGTCGAAGATAGCCGGACATTGCAAGGTAGGCACAAATAACTCACATTGTTAATTATTAACAGATAAGGTACTTCCTTAAAACAACCTTGTTAAATTTTCCATTATTTGGAAAGCGCGTGTGCGTAAATAAGTAAGAGAAACAAAATTTTTAGGCCATTTAATAACAAAAGACGGAATTAAACCAAATCCAAAAAAAATTGAAGCAATAAAAAATTATCTTCTACCGCGTACTCGAAAAGAAATTAAAGGATTTCTAAGACTTCTCGGATATTACCGAAAATTCATCAAAGACTTTGCAAAAAGTACAAGACCACTTTAAAAATGTTAAAAATGGACTCCAAAATAAAAATCAATGACGAATTTTGCGAAACAATTAATAAATGTAAAAACCTTTTAGTAAATGATCCCATTTTAAAATACCCGGACATGGAAAAAGAATTTACTTTGACGACAGACGCATCCAACGAAGCAATTGGAGCTGTGCTAAGCCAAGAACAACACCCGGTATCGTACGCATCAAGAACCCTAAATGACGCTGAAAAGAATTACAGCACCACCGAAAAGCAGCTATTAGCAATTGTATGAGCTTCAAAACACTTCAGACTCTACCTCTACGGAAACAAATTTGTCATAGAAACAGACCATAAACCCCTCACTTGGCTGTTTTCGTTAAAAGACGCAAATTGCAAATTAACGCGTTGGAAACTTAGCCTCATAGAGTACAATTATGAGA
This sequence comes from Abscondita cerata, assembly GCA_030710515.1. NCBI lineage: Eukaryota > Metazoa > Arthropoda > Insecta > Coleoptera > Lampyridae > Abscondita > Abscondita cerata. Next base: position 60,430 of record JALBCR010002577.1, read on the forward strand.
TAAAGTATAGAAAAGGAAAAGAAAATTACGTGGACGATGCTTTATCGAGACCCCCATAAGAAACATACGTGAATGATATCGACTTTGATACACTAATGGCAATTGGCGATGGACCCAGCAATGAAGATTTAGAGGAATTAGATGACATAATAAAAAACTTATCTCACACAGAAGACGAAGATGAAACCGTTACAATACATACATCGCGAGGTGAAGTATAAATCGACATCCCCTTTAGAGCATCCAGTTTAAATGTTGCAAAAACCCAAATTATATTCGACACTCATAATAGTAGCCCTGATGCAATAATAAAACATATAAGTTTATTTAAAAATACAAAAAAAAGAACGTATTGCAATCTGCCTTTAGGTTATAGCAATGACGACATTTTACAAACCTTAAAAGAAATAATAAAACCAAACGTCAGCAGCAGCATCTATTTCAAGAATCGTAACATGGAAAGAGAAATTTTAAAAATAATAAGGAAAAACTTTAACGACACTGTAAAATTAAACGTCACTAATAAAATGTTAGAAGATGTGGAAAACGAGAACGAACAAACCAGATTCATGGAATATTACCATACAGGTAAAACGAAACACAGAGGAATCAATGAAACGTACAATTCTTTAAAACAACTATATTATTGGCCGAATATGGAGCTGGACGTAACGATTTACATTAACAATTGCGAAATATGCAATTTAGGTAAAATAGATCGCAACCCCGAAAAAATTACGATACCATTAACACCTACAGCGGAAAAACCTTTTCAATAGATACACGCCGATTTATTATTTATACAAAGAAAGATAATCTTTACAATCGTAGATTCGTTTTCAAAATACGCTCAAGCATATTTACTTCCTGACAGAAATTCAAAAACTATATTAGAATATCTAGCCCTATATATGTCGCACCACGGAGTGTTTTCAAAATTAACCACCGACAATGACCCCTCGTTTTGTAATAATTTATTGACAGATTTCTTCAAATTGCACAAGATTAAACATCATAGGACATGTACCGAAAACTCTAAGTGAAATGGAATCGTAGAACGATTTAATTCAACAATAATAGAAGCACTACGAATATCGAATATCGAAAAATCATTCTACAACAAAGTTCTCACCTTTTCAAATAATTAACGGTAACGCAACAAACATTTTACCTTTTGACCAAACAATCAACAAAATTACGGAAGACTACGTCAATGAAAGAAATAAAACTATGAATCTAATTAATCGACAAGTGAAAGAAAATATTATTCAAGCCAAAGAAAAGGTCCAGCAAAAGCAACCTCAACACACCCTAGAAGAAAACATACCGGAACAGAACGTTTATGTCCGAAGAAACCCTCAGAGAAACAAGCTTACACCCTATGCTGAAAAAGTAAAATTACAAGAAGTCACCGACAAAACAATTAGTTTTAAAAATAAAAGGAATAAAACCACAAAACTAAAACGAAACTTGATAAAAAGAACTAAAAGGAACTCATTGTTACAGAATGAAGATCATATTACTAATAATCCTGGGCCTAGCTCAAGCGGAGAAGGAACTGCAGGTTAAAAAAAATAAACAATTATATTTTACCCTTAGAAATAGGAAAAGCATATAATCATTTGTTTAATCATAGGTTAGTTTTTGTAGTAGAACGTAAAGATTTACACGTAGTAATTTCTAACTTAACCAGGCAATACGATATAATTTTTAAACGTTTTGGTAAAATTAAAAAATAATGAAATGTCGGAACACGATGCAAATATCATTAAATTATTGACCCAAGCTAAAAGACAAATTCTGAATATTAATTCAAACATTGCAAATTTCATATCACCCGAACGAAGAAAACGATCGCCTTTCAATTTTGTTGGTAAAGCAGCGAATTGGCTATTTGGTATTATGGACGACGACGAAAAACAAGAAATTCATAATGCAATAAAAGACTTGAAAGAAAATCAATTTAATTTAGTAAACAATATTAATTATAAAACCACTCTTTTAGAAAATATGTTCAAACAAATGCGGACTTTAATTAACACCACCAATACTAATGTAAAGTTAATAGAAAAACATTTAAATCACTTAAACGACGAAATTTCAGGTTTTAACCAGTATTTACTAATTTTAGAAGCCCTGGCTATTTTAGAAAATAATATTAGAGATGTAGAAATGTTTGCTAGCGAACTGCAACAGTCTATTATATTAGGAATTAGGAATCAAATACACCTTTTTATTCCCATTTTCACAAATTCGTAAAGAAAAATCATTATACCCCAATGGGATGTTAGATGTAATCAACGATCATTATTATTATTCGTTTCTTTTGTAAAAGTTGGGTTAGATGTTGACAAAGTGACAATATCCATAGAATTTCCAATAGTGGAAAATAATAATGCAACTTTGTATAAAATTTTTAAGGTATCTACCTTATCATGAAACATTTGTTTTAGAACAATGTGATTATTTGTTGTGGTCCTACAATAAAATAGAATGTGTCACGGACTATATTATGATTGAATCTAAGTGTTTAATTAAGAATAACCATAAGAAATGAAAATGATTGCTTTAATAATCTATTGCAAAATAGTATTAGGAATTGTACGATAGTTAAAATTAAGGATACGAAAACTGAATTTATACCATTAAATAACGGTAATTATTTGTTAATCACAAACAACACGAATTTTTGAAGTACCAATGTAATACCAAAGGTTCAATTGAAGTAACAACAAATACTTTAATTAAACTACCCTCAAACTGTTCAATAGAATTTAATAATCAACTGTACACCAACAATGGAGATGAAATTTATAAAGAAATGATACTTCCCGAAATAGTCGAGATAAAATTTGAAGACGTTACAATGAATAACATACCACTAAAGTTAAGTGAAATTAATCAACCCGAAACGCTGAGCAAACAAATTGTACAAGAAGACCAATTTACGTATTTAAAAGAAACACCGTTACGTTACGAAATTTCCCATTATGTATTAATTAGTGTTCTGATTATTTTAATGTTGTTTATTGTCTACAAATTTAGAAATAATATAAAGCCCAAACTACGCCTTTTAGTAAAGCAAATCAAATCTTTCAAAGTCTGAGGACAGTCTTCAAGCTAATCATGGAGGAGTTATATTGAATGAATTGCAAAGTAATGCTGGTAATGACTTCGTATTAGATTAAGGTTAGTGTGAAAATGCAAAATGATGAGTTAGGCATAAGTATAATGTACAATCTTGTAAAACGTAGAAGTTAGTTATCATTGTCACCTTGTACAAACAATATTATTGGAATAAAGTATTAAATAAAAAAATTTTATATTTCTTTTTAAAAAGCAATATTTCGATAACCGAAATATAATTTATATATATATATATATATATCAATATATATAAAATTGTTAAATGTCTGTTTGTCTGTCTGTTTGTTACGCTACTCCTCCGGAACGGCTGGACCGATTTTGACAAACAATACCTCAAAATTCTTAGAACATTCCCACTTAGAGCGTAGGCTATGTTTGAAGTCGGTCCCACCGGGGATACCAAATTTTAAGCAAAGATAGGCATGCAATATATCGTTCGAAAGGGTACGACAATGCGACTCAAATGAGATGCTATTTTTCAATTTTTTTAAATTTAAGCGTTCTAGAGCTCATTTTTAGAAAATGGGCATCTCACTAGTATATATATATATATATATATATATATATATATAAATGATAAGTTTTTCGACATCTAGTGTCGACTCGTTGAAAACGTTCACGTACGAAAATGTTAGCAACTTTGCCGACAGATATGTAAAGCAGTTACATAGTCGATTCATCAATAATTATAGCCAACCTAACAGTTGGCAAGTATAAAAAATTTCGAATCGCCTGCAGTAAAGTACGCAAGAGGTTGTACAATAGCAAACAAACACTGAGAATCACCCGACAGCTGTTTCGTCCTTTTGGGACTCATCGGGAGTGAGAGAACTCGAGTGTAAGTTCACTATTGTACAAACGCGCGCTGTCGACTATATGCCCTACTGGAGGATCACAATATTTAAATGATAAGTTTTTCGACATCTAGTGTCGACACGTGAAAGCGTTCACGTACGAAAATGTTAGCAACTTTGCCGACAGATATGTAAAGCAGTTACATAGTCGATTCATCAATAATTATAGCCAACCTAACAGTTGGCAAGTATAAAAATTTCGAATCGCCTGCAGTAAAGTACGCAAGAGGTTGTACAATAGCAAACAAATTATTGATGAATCGACTATGTAACTGCTTTTCATATCTGTCGGCAAAGTTGCTAACATTTTCGTACGTGAACGCTTTCACGAGTCGACACTAGATGTCGAAAAACTTATCATTTAAATATTGTGATCCCTTCAGTAGGGCATATAGTCGACAGCGCGTTTGTACAATAGTGAACTTACACTCGAGTTCTCTCACTCCCGATGAGTCCCAAAAGGACGAAACAGCTGTCGGGTGATTTTCAGTGTTTGTTTAATATTGTACTAACCTCTTGCGTACTTTACTGCAGGCGATTCGAAATTTTTATACTTGCCAACTGTTAGGTTGGCTATAATTATTGATGAATCGACTATGTAACTGCTTTACATACCTGTCGGCAAAGTTGCTAACATTTTCGTACGTGAACGCTTTCACGAGTCGACACTAGATGTCGAAAAAACTTATCATTTATATATATATATATATATATATATATATATATATATATAAATTTTCAAAACAGTTAATTAAAATGACTAGAATAATACGGTCTTAAATTAAAACGTTATAAGACAAACATCTACATAAACAAACGAACGTAAAAGACGAATAATTTTTTGGTGATGCGTGTTATTACAGATAATCTATTTACATAAACACGTTTAACGAAAAATAAAAACTTTTACAATAATTTACACAATAATTTAGAAAACATTTTGTATTATTAATTGAAGAAATCTTACTTCGAAGTACATTTTTATAGTTAATTAGTTATTTATTTTTTCTTACTTTTAGAAATTAGGTTGTTGTACATAGAACTTGAATTATTTGTGTCTGATTTAAAATTAACATTGTTTTTGTATACGTTGATGTAAATCATCTCTGCAATCAAACGTTTTTTAAAATTAGGTTCTATATCTAGTACTATTGGTGACTCAAATTTAAAAATTGTGTCCTTCCATAATGTGATGTAAAGATAGTCCCGTTTCTTCAGATTTTTTATTACAATTGTATTTGTGGTTTTTTATTCTATTTGTTAATTTTTGTTTTGTTTGTCCGATATAAACATTAGAGCAATTATCACATTTTAATTTATAAGTCAATCCTGATTTTTGTAAATCTTTAGTTTTGTCTTTTAATTTTGAGTAGATTAATTGATAAATAGTATTATTATCGTATAAGACTATTTTATGGTTTTCGTTTTTTAAAATATTGATTAATTTATATGAGGGGCCTGGAACATTGTTAAGTTTTGTGTATTGAATTTGAATGTTATTTATTGTACTGTCGTGGGGAATGTTAGGTTGATTATGGTTTTAATATTAACAGACTCAATTTATTAGGATAGTTATTGTTACTTAATATAGTTCGTAGTTTTTAATGTTATCATTATGAAAATCGGACTACTAAGTATTACTATTTTTTTCTTGTATGTTTTTATGATGTTTATTTTTTTGGTAATGAGGATGTTTTGAATGATAATTTAAAATTCAGTATATAGTCAGTAAGTTATTATAACTCACGCTTGTAACTCACGCATCGTAGTTATTTATATAATTATTCATTAAAAATCATTGAATAAAGACTATATAATCCAATAAAAGTAGATAAAATAATATGTTTGGTATAGAATACTTTCAAGTATTTCACTAAAATTATAAAGAATTCTCACCGGTCTGTAATTAATAATATAACTTCGATCTCCATATTTATGAATAGGAACTACTCGACTTAGTTTCCATTCAGTATGAAATGTGCTGGTTTTTATTGCTAAATACACGGTGGCCAGAAAAATACGGACAAACGCCAGGTAGAACGATTCTTTGTTCAATTCTGAGGCGATAATCTTAATCCAAAAAAGTTATGCGATCCTTCCTTAAGGCGCACGAGACCATTATTTTACAAAAGAATTCAAGAAGAGCCGAACTTTTTATTGCATATTCTCTGGAGCGACGAATGCTTGTTTACGAGAGATGGCGTCTTTAATAGCCATAATTTTCATTTTTGGGCGGACGAAAATCCCAAGGCAGTAAGGGAAATTGGACATCAGAGAAGATTTTCGGTAAATGTTTGGCTGGGGATTTTAAATCTCCGAGTTGTTGGACCAATATTTCTTCCAAATCGTCTAAATGGAATTGAGTACGTTAACGTTTTAGAAGGAGTACTGGATAATATTCCACTGAATTTAAGACCCAACAGAATTAAACAAAGATTAATCGATTAGTTACATCGATGTATTTGAGATAATTCCATTTCTAAATTTCACCAGAATGATTTTACATAGATAAATTTGACGAATTTTGATAAATTTTAGCCGTACATCTTAAGGTTTGATGGTCTCGTGCGCCTTAAGGAAGGATCGCATAACTTTTTTGGATTAAGATTATCGCCTCAGAATTGAACAAAGAATCGTTCTACCTGGCGTTTGTCCGTATTTTTCTGGCCACCGTGTATATGAAAAAGAGTCTTTGCGAACGGTTTGGAACAATTTTTTATTATAATATTTGGAATAAGATATGGTCCACTGGTTGATTGTTTTTAATTGTTTTTTTTATTGTAGTTTCAATTTCATCCATAGAGAAATGTGATAGGTATTGTAATGTTATCTTTGTCCCTGATCCCGGAAATATGAATAAAGATGATTCCAATGTAAAATAGTCCATTTTATTTGTAGGATAATCGGTAGATGTTCGGTGAGATGCTTGCAGCTGACAGGAATTTGTTTGAATTAAGCTTTAATCCAATGTGCATTTAGTCATCCAGCAGCTCTAATTTTATCAAATCCTGCATAAAAATCTAAAGAAAATTAGTATTAGTGTTAAAATTTATTAAGTAAAAAAAAATTATGTCAAGGTCATTAGTCGAAGTACATAAAAATGCAAACACAACGAAGTACGGGTTTGGAACATTGTGCGCTTAAAAAACTTATTGAAAAACAAAACACAACGCGAAAAACAACCCGAATATGTGAATTTTTGAAATAATCGAGAAAAAAAACATTATCAGAATGGAGGTTAAGGAAATTCAAAAATTTAGAGTCGAATTGCGGTACCACGCAAGCAATTATAAGAAAATAGAAATCAAGAAAGGAATAAGCAAGCAATTCCCAATGTAATGAATGTAATGTTAATGAATTACATGAAAGTAGTAACCGAGTTACAGAAAACTAATCAAAGGATATTTAGTTCAAAGAAAGCACTGGTAGATGTCAGTGTTACTTCGACTTTACCTGAAACAATATAAATAAAATCCGGCTCTTGAAGAACAAATATTTTATTTTTATTAACTAATTTTCATACTGACTTTCATACATTTTTTTTGTTATTGATATTTAAAACAGTGTCATCTCTAGGAAACACAAAACTTAGCAACTATCTAACGCAATAAGTATCTCCCCCAGTAATTTCCTCCTTGGTGGAAAATTACTTATTTATCTGTAATACAATTAATTTTGCTACTGCACGTCGACAAATTGTTCCCCACTGGTTCCTCACGTCAACCACCCGTATTCTTCTATCCTTTCTTTTATATACCTCCACAACCGTGCCCTTTTGCCAATTATTCCGTGGTCTATGTGAGTCCACCATGATCACTATATCGCCTATGCTTATCGGTTGTTTATTAACATACCATTTGGCACGCTTGATCGATGTCGGTACATATTCACGGACCCATCTTGAACAAAAATGATCAGCTAATCGCTGAACAGCTCGCCAAAATAAAGTTAAGTTTAGGTCGCTTTCTGTAGTGACAGTACAGGGAAGTGCCACATAATCGGGGCCAATCAGAAAATGGTTTGGCGTTAATGCCTCATTGTCAGTCGCGTCCAGCGATACATGAGTCAATGGTCGCGAATTAATAATGTTTTCACATTCGAGCAAAGTGGTTCGTAAAACGCTTTCTGTGGGTACTTTAACTTTTAAAATTTTATACAGATTATGCTTGACACAACGTATTAACTTTTCCCAGCTACCACCCATATGTGGTGCTAGAGCTGGATTGAATAAAAGTTTTATTTTTCTTATAGCACAGAACTGACTGACTTCGTCTTTATTCAATATCTTAAATTCACGTTTTAGTTCATTGTCTGTACCTCGAAAGTTTGATCCGTTATCACAATAAAGTTCATGAGGAAAACATCGTCTACACCCAAATTGTCTAAGAGTATTAATAAATTCGTTTGTAGACAGATTTTAAGCAATTTCTAAATGAATGGCTCGTGTAGCCATGCACGTAAAGATTACTCCGTAGCGCTTTTCACGTGTTCTTTTGACTTTAACTTCTAGGAGCCCAAACAAATCTCCCCAGTTTTCATAAAAGGTTGAATTGTGAGTTGAATTCTACACTTTGGAAATTGTCCCATTATGTAGGTTTACCTTTCTTTACACGACAGTATTGACAAAACTTTTTTGCATTCTTGACTTCTTGTCTTAGTCTAAGAATCCAAAATTTTTGTCGTATACTGTTAATTACCGATTCTTGTCCAGAGTGTTGAAATTGTTCATGGTAATAATGTATTAATCATTTTCTCACATAATGTGAAGGATCTAGAATTATGGGTAGAGAAGTAGTTTTATCTATTAAAGAGTTGTCCAATCTACCATTAAGCCTAATAATTTGATCACTAGTAGAATGTATAGGAGAAAGTGAGTAAATCTTACTAGTGGGATGTATCTCCTGGTTGTTTTTTAGAAGTGACATTTTTTTATCAAAAGTTTCCTGCTGTACCATTCTAAAAAGTGCATTTTCTGCTTCTTCTAACTCATGAGTCTGTAACTCCCTTTTACTAATTTTACTCTTTGTCAAAAGTTTAAGAAACCTTTGAACATAAGTTGTGGTCCTCACTAATCTCATCCATTTAGAGAATCTTGTAGGAACCGATAAAGTCTCTTGTGGATACAGCTTTTCCGCCACTAATAAGATGCTTTCGTGATTGGTGGTTTTTTTTTCTAAAGTAGTAATATCCAATTCTATGGTTATTCCGTAGCTCTCTTCGTTGTCTCATTGATTTACCGGTAATGTTAAAAATGAAGAGCCTTTATACCAGCCACTATTTTGATTTAAATTCAAGCTATCAGATCTTTTGTGGCTTCATCAGCGACGTTATTCTTGGATGTGACATATCTCCATGATGCCGGAGAAGTTAATTTTTGTATCTCTCCTACTTTTTGTAACACAAAAACCTTAAACCGTCTAGCTTCTGACACTATTAAATAAAAAACGGTTTTTGAATCGCTCCAATAAAAGGTGTCTGCTATGGTAAGTTGAAGCTGCTCTTCAAAACGTCGCCCAACCTAGCACCTAGTAATGCCGCTTGAAGCTCTAATCTTGGAATAGACATAGGTTTTAGAGGTGCTACTTTGGTTCTAGCACAAACGAAACTAGTTTGTATATTATCATCTTCCTGAACTCGTAAGTACGCCACTGCTGCGTAACTTCTTTCGGAGGCGTCGCAGAAAATGTGAAGTTGAATGTGACTTCGATTTCTATCTAGAGTAAAATATTGCCTAGGGATTTGGAGTGTGTATATTAAATTTAAATCTTTTATCCAATTTTGCCATTGCTGATTTAAATTCTCTGTAAGTTCACTGTCCCATTCGATTTGAGATCTCCAAATATTCTGAAGTAAAACCTTTCCCTGTATCAATATATGTGCTAAAAAGCCATGAGGATCAAATATTGACATCACTACTTTTAAAACCTCACGCTTAGTTGGTCGTCGCCTCATTTCTAAAATATCCTTATCGATTTTATGAAATTTTGTTTGAAATTCAAAATGTCTTCTTCTGGATTCCAAAAACACCTAAAATTTTTTCGGAAGATGTACTATCACCTACTCTCAGATTTTAAATCCGTCAGCTATCAAGTCTCGATCTACATTTTTCAAAATTTCTTTTGAATTTGCTATCCAATTGCATATTACAAATCCACCCTGTTTATGTACGTGTATAATGTCATCTATTAATTTTGCGGTTTCCTGTAGGTTGTCTGCTCTACCCAGGTATCCATGAAATGTTCTTCCACGATACATTTAACAGCTTCAGGGTATTCGTCTTTAAAGTCTAAAGCATTCCGATTTTTGCTTCTTGTGCTAAACATGGGCTACAAGAAGCTCCGAAAATACAACATTTATTTCGTAGACATCTGGATCTCTGTGTCGATCCATACCTCTCCATAGTACACGTTGTGCGTGACAGTCGTCTGATTGAACTCGCACTTGCAGAAACATTTTTTTGATGTCCGCCGTGAACGCATATTTCTTAATACGAAAGTTCAATAAAATGGTAAATAAGAAGTTATACAAGTCAGGGCCTCCAAAGTGTGGTAAATACCAGATTTTGTCAGATTTGATATTTACTTCTCTTGTCGACAACTTTCGGATGTATCCTTTATTTTCCAAATCTTTGAATTTCTCACAGTACATCTTACCATACTCCGGGTTTTTGACCATGTCATGTAAATGATCTAAATCATCTTTCACGTCTTGCAGAAGATCTAACTGATAGTCATTACTGTTTATTGCCCGATTTATTGTTTGCATATAACAAAGATAATGTCTATTTACTATCTCATCTGATATATTACCATGAATGACCCAACCTAACAAAGTCTTACTCAGTGCCGGACCTTTCCAAGGTCCTGTAATAACTCGTCTATTTATTAAAAGAGGCCAATTGTCTTGACCTATAATAATTTTAGGCTGTACATTTATCATAGAAAAAACTTTGTCACCTATATAAGGATATTTACCTTTTAAGAATTCAACGTCTACCGTTTGTACTTTTAATAGTAAAACTAACAACTTTTGAATCATTATCGGTTTGAGTGAAACTGTCATTCGTCCACTGAATGGATATAATTTGGCTCGGACCCGATATATTCATAGAAACTGCTAATTGCTTATCTATTATACTGATAGTAAAAGCATCGTCTAAAAGAGCAAAGGTTTCCACTTCAACATGTGCGTTTTTTACTATTACAGGTATAACTTTCAAAAGAACACATACATCATTTGCAATATGGCAATTTGTTTTAGGAATTCCTACATCAAGGATAGGATTAATCTCTGTCGGAGACTCTTTTCCAATCTCATTCTCTTTATGTAGGAGTTCATGATGCAATTTGGAACAGTTTGAAATCTTACATTTACGTCTTTTACGACATTATCGAATATTATGAAAAGGTGCTAAACATGAGAAACATACTTTCTTAGACGTAACAAGATACCATCTTTTATCTACAGACATTGAACTAAATTTGGTGCAAAAACTTAAATTATGATGACTATCAGACTGACAACAAATACAATTTCTGACTTTATTACTTGACGTTAAAGTTGTGTGCTGTTTCACGTCTCTAAATCTTGATTCTTGGTTAGATTTTCCGTCAAATTGTCGACTACTTTTAGTACTATAATTTGACATAACAAATTTGACTTTCGACCTAACTCAGTCAGCGAATTCAACTAACTTGAATTTTGGCTGTACCTTAAGCAAATGTTCCTGCCACTGAATTTTATCAGAGATTGGGAGTTTATTTAATAACTCTAACAACAGCATGGGATTATAAAGATGTTCAGGTTGGTATAATGATTGAACTGTTGTAACAAAATTTTTTACTTCGTCAGAGAATTCTGTTAACTGGTCAATTTGGTCACTTTTCACAATATGAAAATGTTATAATTTTGTGATCATTAAATGAATGATGTGTTCAAGACGTCCGTATCTAGACTGCAGCAATTCAATTACTTTTGATGTGTTTTGGGGCACAATTAATAAAGATTGACATATTGGCTTAGTTTCTCCCTTCAAACATTTCTGCAGTCTAACCTGATTTTCCTGGTTAGTAAAATCACAAATTAAATTAGAACTTTTGTACTGATAAATAAATTGAGGCCAGTCGATAGGATTCCCATCGAAGTTAGGTAAATCCCTCGGCAAAGATTGTCTAGTCAAGATTTTTAATATTGCGGGTTCACTAATAGTTAAATTTACTTGATTTATATGTGCGTCGTTCCTATTACTAGTAATTGTGTCCCAAGGCATATCACCTTGAGCCCACTTTGCTATATTTGGTGACTCGGACTTACGGTTTTCAAAGGCTTCTTCCTCCATTTTTGCTTTTGCTAATTCTAACTGGAGATCCAATAATTCCTGCTGTTGCTCCAGTTGTTTTTTTTAATAGCGTGTTGTAATTCTGCAACTCGAATTCTTGATGCATAACTTTTATTGGTGGCGACTGATATATGACTTGAACTGTCTGTTTGAGTTCCATGGTAGACTGAGAATGATGGTATTGGGGCTAATCCCATCCGCTTCTCTGCTGCAAAATTTTTGTCTACTGTCCTATGCTTCTTATCTGCCACAATTATTCTCAAAACTCTGGAAGAATGGGCTATTAGAATTCTCGTCTGTGGCTCCGTCTCCTTTCTCTGTCAAATTCTTTCGCTTTGTCTTAGTGACTCGGATCTCGTGTCAATATCGCTGTCAGTTAGGCTGAAGGACAAATTTGTTGCTTCGACTTTACCTGAGACAATATAAATAAAATCCGGTCTGAAGGACCAATTTGTTGCTTCGACTTTACCTGAGACAATATAAATAAAATCCGGCTCTTGAAGAACAAATATTTTATTTTTATGGACTAATTTTCATACTAACTTTCATATATTTTTTTTTGTTATTAATATTTAAAACAGTGTCATCTCTAGGAAACATAAAACTTAGCAACTATCTAACGCAATACAAATAAACTTAACAGTCAGCGCGGAGTTTGTTGACGAAACGGTTAAAAGTAAAAAAAATACAACAATCAAGTATGCCTTGAAACCAATATAGAAATAGGAAAGCTTTGTAAAACGCGCACGTCAATACGTAATCCCCGAACGGTCGTGGTTAATACAGCGTTGCAAATAAATTGTTTCATAATAAGAATTTAAATTTTTAAGTTTAATAAAATTTCTTGATTGTATGACGATACAGTGTTTTAATTGGAAGCATCAGTTGTGGCATCTTAAGCAATGGTACTACAAGTAAATAAAAGAGAAGTATTATTTTCAATTTCAAGTTATTATTTATTGTAGAAAATTCAAGTCAATAAAAGTTTTCGCATTCATACAAAGCACGATTTACCCGGTAAAAGTCAAACCCTGAGATTAAAAACCAAAATTTGTTGTGTTTTTGGAAATAGTCTAATTAGTAAAAATAGAATTAAATTTAAATTTCAAAACCAAAAATTTTCCACTTCGCAGTATATTAGATTATCTTTTAAAAAGATAAATGGAGTCGAGAAGAATAAACTTTTAAAAAATTTAGCAAAACTTTCAGCAATTTCTGCATTCCAGAAAAAACATTTATTGTTGGGTGACATAATTTGAGGTTGGCAGGAGGAGGATTTTTGCGAATTAATATAACTCCAAAATTTATTTGGATTACACTTAATTGAAGATTCACACGATTTAATGTACATTTAATTTTAAGTTTTTATTTATGTTAGCACTGTAATGTTTAAATTTGAATTTGAAATAATTATCATTGGCTGAAAATTTTTTGTGCATCTGAAAAAGTGACGTTTTTTCCTCATTGCTAGACGTATTTCAGAATTAAACCATACGGGAAATAAATTGTTATTTTTTTGTTTAAAGGGTTCGGATTCATTAAAAAAACTGTATAAAACGAAATAAAAGATTTGACCGCTACATCAGCATCAGTAAATGAATTAAGTTGATCTCAATCAAAATTATCAATTAAGTTATAAATCTTAACAAAGTTAGCTTTTATTGGAATTTTTAGACTCTACACTTATAGACTCCATATTAGTGTTTAATGCTACATTTAAAGTAAGATGCTAGTAATATTCTTTGTTACATATTAGCGACGTTTCTCGAGTTACAACACAATTTAAGTTAGATAATATACAATCAAGAATGTGATTATCGTTATTTTTTATTGTATTGTACTAAGTAAGATCAAAATATTCAATAAGATTATTTACTAATTTTACATTTTTTTATTTCGATTACAACTTTAATCAGATAAGTTAAAATTACAAATGATTATAAATTTATTGTTATTTAAGAAAAGCAACGATTCCAAAAATGTAAAGATTGTTTCGTAATCATCTGAACGCATTACAGTTGGAATATAAATTAAAAACATTTGCAGTAATACTTGACGATACTTTAACACAAACGATTGTAACGGTTGTAGTTTACAAAATATCAAAAGGAGCGACGGTTCTAGCGGCTTGATGTAGCGCCCTAAATTAGTGGAGGATAAACAAAATATTTATAGTAGTTAGAACAGCAGCGTCCGGCTTTGTCGAAGAGTTGCGTGAATTCCTGAATAGCTATAAGAATTCTGACTGCTGGCCTAACAAAGCGTCACCTGCTGACCGACCAACAAGAGATTAACAGGTTTTAGTTAAAACTAATATGCTAGATCAAACACAAACCAGAGAGAGGGAGAGATATACAATACAGTATCACAAACAAATCTTAAAAATAAACTAAAATAGTAGAATGATGTGACAGAAATAGGGAGACTGTCGCGTATAGTTACGTGTATTAACAGCAACCTCGCTTGCAATAAATCAGGCTTTCAGTTAAGATGTTGCGTTGTAGGTAAGCTTTAGTGAAACGCTTAAGTTAAGAGTTTTCTTTCAAATTAAACCGAAAAAGTCGCTGCTATTAAGACTCTGCGTATACATATTATTTACACACGGTTGGTTACACTAACTCTAAACAACCAAAGAAATGGTAAGCACCTCCCGCAAACCCTTTTGTGTCCGCGACAACCGCCCCAAAAGTAAGCACCCCAGCCCTTATTGAGCTGATTTAAAACAAATTTACGGTTGACGAGGATACACCAAATAAAGTTACTTAATGGTTAACAATCAAGCCGTTTATGCCATCTGTACCCGAGGTTCATGCGCCTTAATTATTTATGAGTAAGTGATTTAAATACTAAAACTTAGCTGTAATACGTTGAGTGTAGTTTCGGGAATAAAAGTATTCTGCTAGCGACGGTATCGACAGTTCAGGAAAGGTGGATAGACCCAAGGATTCCTCTAGAGGTGGCGTAGGGAGAAAAATAGTCCACAGGTGACTCTCTTACTGGAAATATACAACATAGCCAACCTCTGACGACGTGATACTCCCCGTTGGTCTGCGGCTTAATTACTGCGGAACCGTGGTGTTGTCGTGTCTAGCACTCTTGAGAGTTATTCCAGTAACGTATATAACGAGTATAAGATGCCGAACACAACGTGCTAAAAGCATTACTAGCAATCAGAATTAAAACAAATAGAAAAGAAACCCTAATACTTACGGTGAATGTAGCCAGATTAATGTAAAAGCCAATTTATATTGGAAATTTTAAAACCCACATTAAATAGTTTTTTTGGTGAAAATTTCACTTCAGAGAAGATGCTAAAATAGCCACGTGTAACAACGAGTTGATCGAATTAAATTTCCACCACTGGCAAATTAGTAGCGTGGGCGCCAAATACTTGCGACACACTTTTAAAGCGGCTTAAGACCTACGTCCTAAATACGAGAAATAGAACCGCAACACGATATCCACATTAACAGGCAAATACCTATAGTAAGCATTTAGAGAAAGTTCCATTGACAACTTTACTAGATATTAATTGAAGAACACCTCCACCACGCGAACCACCAACTTCATTTAAGTCCATATTTTTTCGCTACACGAGCAACGATTTATCGCTGTTTTCAGAGTTCAGCACACGTGTATTAAACTCAACTTTTACAATTTTTAAATATTCAATTTGAAAGGGTGTTCTATCTGAATTAATATAGACGTTGTTAAAGTTTGGATTATTTCGTAATAACCAAGCGTGTTTTAAGGCTATTTTTGCGTTATGTACATCGTTAAATACAACTCTAATTAAACGTGGCCATGAACTAGTCGATTTCATTTTACTATCAATTAAAATGTTTGTAATGATTCAGTTGAAATGTCTGGAGCAACTTGAGATATAATCTTAGCTACTTGATCGAATACATTAGCTGTGTCATTTTCTTTTACTTATGAGATAACGATGTTTGATTCGCGTCGATTTCTCTCGTTGATTTCAATAAAAAATAAAATTTTTTGGCTGATTTCTTTAAATTTAGCATGCTGGAAGTTTTAATGTTAGTTTGTCTTTTCGCAGTGTACTCTGGAATTAGGCTAATAGCTTAAAAATTATATGACCCTTACTTAAAATTTTATTGGTAATAACAACGTTTTGGTGCAGTTTTTAGTGTTTTTCTGTAGGTTAAATACACGCTGCAATTGGTGTTCCTTTCCATTGAACGTACATTTGTTTGTCATTTACCTGCTTAAAAAATTTTGCAAAATATTCTTTTTTTTAACGTTGATTTTAAAACTATGTACACTCATGAAATTTAAAACTTGGACACCACAATTTCTGTAAACAAAAGTTTGCACATTGTGAAGCGGGCTTAAGGGTATCATTTACAATTCTAACAGCAGGTAGTCTCAGCAGGGGTTATCTTATAGAAGGACTGTAGAATGAATCATTACACTAAGCACGTTTTAGAAAATAGGTAATTTACGTTGCTTACTTAATTTTTTCTTTAAAGAATATATTTGAAGGTATCGCTAATTAAACACCATAGCTCGATTAATTATCGAATCAAAATTTTGTTTAGGAAATGTTTACAAAATAAAATTAGAAATAATTTTGATTTAAAAACGTCTACAAGCAATAACTTTTAAATTAAATCAAAAACTAAACATGGTTATTTGGGTTGACTGATTATTACTTATTTTTAAATAAATCTAACCTACTAATTATTGTAAGTTATTAAAAAAAATCATTAAACTCTCTATTCATAATATTTAGTCCTTACAAAATGTATATTTTATGACGTTTCATTTTTTTCTGTAGTTAATATAAAAGTGAAAATAAAAACTAAGGCAATTCTTATTGTCAACGTATATATTTAGTTTTTTGACAAGAATTTATTACATAATTATAATTAAAATACCAAGTTATAGTTTAAAATTAAATGAAGTATAGGGTCATCATATTCCGATAGTTAATTATCGAATGTTCCAAGAAAATATGTGTAAATAGTAAATGGAATCTACTAACGTAACGTTAAGTCGTTAATTATAGTTACATAACTCTCCTTTCATAAGATATAGTTCATATAAATATGCTTATTGTAAAGCTTCGTACAGAACAACGAACCGAACGGCAATCGGAACATTAATTTGGACGGTGCTACGTACGAATTTTAGAACAGATTCGCAAGTCCTGATTGTTCCACGAACGGTTTGCGGCGTTCCCGCAACTTGTCGGTTTTTTCTCCGACATCAAAGAAAATGCGCGCGAATGCGTTTGCAGGTTTGGACGAATCTAAACAAAACGGCGAACAAACTTATGCGGGAGAATTAAATTATTTATTTTTGTCCTCCCTTTTGTGGGTTTGTTGTGTTTTAGGTAATATTATGGAGTTGACAGAAGAAAAATGTTTTAAATTAATCAGTGTTTAAGAATGCAAGAAAAAATGATGTCCCTATTAGCATCATTTGGGCGGGAAATTTCCAAAATAAAAAAAGCGAAGTAAATTATAATTTTTACTCTTCTTTGTGCGTAAAAATTTGGTTGGCACTATCTTCTTGTTTTCCGCAATTTTCTCTTCTCAATAATAAATATATATGAACTGAAAACTACTGAAAATAATTATGGGAACAGCACAAACGTTCCGTTTGTTGTTCGGATTGTGGAAATCATAAAAGATCGTTTGTCGTTCTGTTTGACTTTCGGTTCGTTGTTATGTTTGTTGCTCGGTTTGTTGTTCAGGTGTGTACGAAGCTTTACAACTTAAGCAACAATTTTTGGCGAATAAAGATTAGTTTGTGATGTAATATTAGAAACACAAATTTATATCATATCAAATTTATGACAACTTAAAACCAAGAACGTGTATGTTATTGCTAAGAAATTATTAAGGAAAAGCGCAATTGCAGTGTAAATATTTATAATTAGATATTTTTGAAAGTTTATAAGTCCTCTATTGTAATCTTAATACTTAAAAGAAAATCCTGTCCATTAGCATTATAAGGAAATGGCTTTTACTTTATGAATAAGTTTCAATAACAATAGAATATCCTTGCTTGTTTAATTTACTTCCTTTGAGTCATATTGCTCTAAGGGTTGTTACATTGGTCATTAGAAGTATGTAATAAATAAACAATTACCTACTGTTTGAGAAGGGGTAGTGTGAACCAATAAATAAAGTAAGAAATGTAAATTCCATTTTAGTTTAAAATTTCAAGTGTTGTGAAAATGCCACCTCATCTCGGTGCTGATTTGAAAGCGCGGATTGTTTCGGAATTAGCGGCGGGCCGTAGCGTGCGTGAAATTTCACGTATGTTAGATATACCAAAAGCACCGTAGGGCATTACCGAGTAAAATGGAATCTTGAACACACTTTGGAAAGAGCCATCGGAAGTGGTAGACCTAAAGTATCTACACGTGCTCAAGATCTCGAGTTGTTTCATTACGTAACAGAACAACCATTTGCTACATACTCCAGGGCTATAGCAGATACACATTTTCCGGATGCCGTATAACTGCACAAAAAGATTAAAGGAGATGGGAATAAAAAGTATAATGCTGCTGCGAAAGAAGTTCTCAGTGACGAAAATATGAGACGTCGTCTGGAATTTGCAAGGCGATATGTGAACGAACCTTTGGAATTTTGGAAAAAAACGTTCAATAGCCGCAACGATGGACCACTAAAAGTTTTTAGAATGGAAGGAACTCGTTACGAAAATAATCACATATGTCCTAAAAACGAAGTGGTTATTTTTCTGTGAATGTGTGGGGTTGGGTTAGCGCGCGGGGTCCAGGAGTTTGTTGGGCTATCGATGGACGTCTTGATTCTGCTGCGTATTTAGATATTTTGGAAACTATTATGAAACCTTCAGTCGAAGTGTTTTATCCAGACGAAGATTATATTTTCCAACAAGTAAGTATTCTTATTTCACTATACTTTCTCAAAAAAATAGTTCGGGATCTGTTGAATTAACATTTTCATAATGTATTTTGTTGTTAAAGGACAACGCCCCTATTCATACTTCGCGGGTTGTGCGCAATTGGATACGAGAAAATAACTTGGAGCTGTTACCCTGGCCAGCAAAAAGCCCAGATTTTAACATTATCGAAAATGTTTGGGCTCGAATACTTGCTGTTATCCGAAGACAACAAGGGCCAAATTTTATACCAGTAAACCGTAATGCACTAATTGCAGCCATTGATACCGCATGGGAAACGATTAATATTAATTATATTGATACCTTGATAGCGTCAATGAGCAGACGCCTCCAAGAATGTATCAATAATAATGGAGGTCACACCCATTATTGATTTCTTATATTTATTTATATAGTAATACCTTTATTTAAAAAAAAACGTTTTCATTTAATTTTAAACTATAACTTGGTATCTTAATTATAATTATGTAATAAATTCTTGTCAAAAACTAAATATATACGTTGACAATAAGAATTGCCTTAGTTTTTATTTTCACTTTTATATTAACTACAGAAAAAATGAAACGTCATAAAATATACATTTTGTAAGGACTAAATATTATGAATAGAGAGTTTAATGATTTTTTAATAACTTACAATAATTAGTAGGTTAGATTTATTTAAAAATAAGTAATAATCAGTCAACCCAAATAACCATGTTTAGTTTTTTGATTTAATTTAAAAGTTATTGCTTGTAGACGTTTTTAAATCAAAATTATTTCTAATTTTATTTTGTAAACATTTCCTAAACAAAATTTTGATTCGATAATTAATCGAGCTATGGTGTTTAATTAGCGATACCTTCAAATATATTCTTTAAAGAAAAAATTAAGTAAGCAACGTAAATTACCTATTTTCTAAAACGTGCTTAGTGTAATGATTCATTCTACAGTCCTTCTATAAGATAACCCCTGCTGAGACTACCTGCTGTTAGAATTGTAAATGATACCCTTAAGCCCGCTTCACAATGTGCAAACTTTTGTTTACAGAAATTGTGGTGTCCAAGTTTTAAATTTCATGACTGTACTTATTTTCTGTACAAGACTAAGCTACAATACTGTGCTTGCCGTTTTTTTAAAGTGAATTCTACTCCTTATTTGGAAGTTTTAAATTAGTTACCGCGGGATTCCAGTACAGCGAAAATTGTGTTAATATTAATTATGCCCATTTCTTTCTATTTTTTTTTTGGTTAATCAGATCATATTTTTTTTAAATGAAACTTCTACTAGTTTGCATCTTCTTATTATTTTACGAAAAACTTTTTTTAAAAAATTGTTAAATACTCCATATAATAAAATCAAGGACCATTAATTACATAATTTTTTGTCTTAAAGTTATTGAATAAAGAAATAAATGTTTTGAAGTTTGGCCACATACCTAATTAACACCATATACTTAACAATGTACCTTTTCCCTTCGTCGTATATTTTTAATCATTTCCGTCGTTATTCTATTGCACCCAGTCACTTTCCAGTATTTCATATCTTTTATTCCTTTTTTAAGTATTCATATCTGTTTCTTTTGTTGCCTTGTTGTCTTCAATTTCTTCTTCCTTTTGGGAATCAATTAATTCTTCTTTCATCTGTCTCCGCTTTTTTCTTTTATTATTGTTCGAATTTAACAATCCAAACTTTATGTTTAAAAAATATATTTTACTTTATTAAACAACCCAATTTTATATTTCATTCTTAATATAAAGCGGTATTATAGGTGTATACTTCATCTAATTTTGTAAAAATGCATAAACGAATAAAAACAAGATTGAGGTGGTAGTATAAAATTGCTGTCAGGCAAGTACATGTTTTTGTATTAAAAAATTTTACTTTAAATAAAATTTGCATATTTAACCATTCTGTTTTTATTATTATATACGTGCTTTAAAACTAAATGTGTTTTTAATGTTCGTGTAGGTGCAACAAAAAAATACCTTAACTTTACTTGAAAATCAAAAGCGTAGTAAATATTAAGTTGACTTTATGATATATAAGCATACAATATTTATGGATCTTACTGAAGCTCGAGTTAATAAGGTTACACGCGGAAAAGTGGAAAATGTTCTAATCTGATTTTGCAACGCACTACACAGAAGTGTTCTTTTATTTTGTAAGATTTTCTTTTAATCTAAATGTTATTTATTATGATTTAGATTTTTGGGTTATTTATTTGGTACTTTGTATAATAGACGTTAAATCAAGTTTCTGAATATCTAAAGATTTATATAAAAAAACCTGTTTTATAATTAAAAAATGATTGATGTGCTGCTTGATTAATTATTTGATAATATACTTTTGTAATATTTTTCTATATATAAAATGCTATTTAAAAACAAAATCTTTTCCGAATTACGATATTTATTACTTAGGCTGCTATTCATAATAAAAGTGGCAAAACAAAATTTAATGGGACAATCTTAGTTTAGTCATTCTCTTTTTTTTATCTTAGTCAAAATCCAATAATGAAATAGTTATAAAAAGAGTACTGTTCAAGTAATACAAAAAAATGCAGCTTTATATATCCGGTAAAGACCACTGTGTAAGTAATAATAATAATGCTTTATTGTCTGTCAGATCAAATTATAGTGATGTATAGACTTGTCACAAAAAGATATGTATAATAATTTTAACAATAATTATAAATTTAAATTAAGAGATCAGATTTTTGAATTTTGCAATAGAATAGCACGGATTGTACATTAAAATTTCGAATATTGTTTTTTATATTGTGAATAGTGTAGAGTTCTAATATTAGGTGGCAGGAGGTTGTACAATTGTATGGATTGATACTTACATAAAACAAATATGAATCAATTATGTTCCATGTTGGGGCAATACAAGTTTTGTTGCAAACGTAAATTATTTTCAAAAATTACAATTTTGTTTAGCACAAAGTAGACATTCCATTATACAGATAGAAGGAAAAAGAAAAATATTTTGATTTTTAAACAATAGTTTGCATGAGGCTGTCTGTGGCTCTTTTAATATAGACCTTACTATTCTTTTTTGCAACACACAAACTCGTTTTACATCACTTGAATTGCCCCAACACAGGACTAAAAAATTAAATACGAGATTGTACACAACTAAAATAAAGTAATCTAACTTTAACAGATACAAATTTTTTTACTTTAATTATAAGATATTTTTATAACGTAATCGCAATGTGACATGAACCACTCGCGTACTTCACTGTCTGTTTAATCGCCTGTGAAATTATCACTACAATCAAAGATTCTTCCTTTATTTAAGAGTTTATGACACTAGAAAAACGACTCCACTATTTGACAAAAAACCAACTATTTTATTTATTATTAACATCCGAATATCGTCAAGTAACTATATACAGGGTGTCCCACCGGGAACGCCATCGATAGATTATAGAAAAACTGTACATGGGAAAAATTTGAAAATTTGGTACTATACTAACATTGGCGGGGGCAGTTCCGCTAAAAAATTTTCAAGATGGTGACACTTTTGGTTATACTGGAAGTATGTGTCAACTTGTTTATTTTAAATGGAACACCCTATATATTATTCTATTTTTAAATTTTGCCCAAAATTCTAGACACATTTTGTGTATAATATTCTATACCTAAGTCTAACTGTTTTGGACTTCTTTTAAATTTTATGTCAAAATGACGTTTTCAGGCCTAAACAAAATTATAAAATTTTCCTATACTAATGCCTTTATTATTTAATTGAAATAGGTTTCCTTGTAGCAGGGGACTTATTTTAGTGGCCTATGTCAATATTTTGATAATAAATTAATACAGGGCGATCAAAAAAAAGGATTAAAATTAAATTCAAAAACACGTCAAAAGTCATTTTTTTTTAAATGCAAGCACCATGATTTTATAGCTTTATTTTTATTAGCATCAAAAATAAGGTTGACTTTGTACAAGGTTGTCTATTAAAAAAATTCATGGCTTTCGAAATATTGGCAATTTAACTTTTTTTTTGTTGCACAAATGCTATTGTATTTCTTTTAATATGAATGGTTATTCTTAGTTGGCCATGATGGCGTTAAGGATATGTCAAACTGTTAAAAATTTTCAATAATCATGCCGGGACGCTTAAATTATACAAACGAAGATTACTTAAATTTATTTATTATTTATGGACAATGTGATAAAGTTATATGTATTAAGAACATGTGTTACAGTTAACTGTACCGACTGTAAGTGTTAAAGTGCATATCGTTACCAAAGCGATAACTTTAAATGCTTGAACACACGTATGTCGATAAAGCCAGGTGTTCTTTCGTTGCATGTGTAATACTGTACAAGTAATTACTTGGTTTTATCGACACACGTGCGTTTCATGCATAATAAGTTATCGTTTTGATAACGATATGCACTTTAACACTCACAGTCGGTACAGTTAACTGTTGGCATTTCTTAGTTTGATACACACAGTTTGACATATCCTTGACAGATGATTGTTTTCTAACGCCATCATGGCCAACTAGGAGTAACCATTCATATTAAAAGAAATCAATAGCATTTGTGCAACAAAAAAATGTTAAATTGCCAATATTTCGAAAACCATGAATTTTGAATAGACAACCTTGTACAAAGTCAACCTTATTTTTGATGCTAAATAAGATAAAATTATAAAAACATGGTGCTTGCATTAAAAAAAATTACTTTTGACGTGTTTTTGAATTTAATTGTAATCCTTTTTTTTGATTGCCCTGTATTAATTTATTATCAAAATATCAACATAGCCCACTAAAATTGGTCTCCTGCTACAAGGACACCTATTTCAATTAAATAATAAAGGCATTAGTATAGGAAAATTTTATAATTTTGTTTAGGCCTGAAAACGTCATTTTTGACATAAAATTTAAAATAAGTCCAAAACAGTTAGACTTAGGTATAGGATACTATACACAAAAAGTGTCTACAATTTTGTGCAAAATCCAAAAATAGAATAATATATAGGATGTTCTATTTAAAATAAGCAATTTGACACCTACTTCCGGTATAACCGGAAGTGTCGCCAACTTGAAAATATTTTAACGGAACTGCCCCCGATGATGTTAGTATTCTACCAAATTTTCAAATTTTTCCCATGTACAGTTTTTCTATAAACTATCGATGGCGTTCCCGGTGGGACACCCAGTATAATTGAAACAAATTAGAATTAACTAATTGTAATTCTACAATCTTCCCATCTACCTTTGTGGAAAGGTAAAAACCAATTTAATTTAATACAGTTTTTTTGTTATCATTACAAGGATCTTCATTCCATAATTCTAGGTGGTGTAAACGCTGCAACGGTCGCTGCATAACTCCTTTTTTGGTTTTGAGCTCTGCAACTCGCACTACACCATTGGGATTCGGTACTAGCTTATCTACTCTTCCTATCGACCATTCTAGTCCTTTTTCTTAAAGTCACCGATTAGAACCAGATCTCCGGTCTTCAGAGAAGAAGATTTTATGCTCTTCTTACAGTTTACCAATTTACATAATATTCCTTTCGAAATCGATCCTGGAAAGATTTCTGAACATTGATCACCTTTTTACGTTGTTGTTGAAGTTGTTCTGCACTTATTTTACTTCCTTCTAGAAACATTGTATTGCGTGTACCACGCATAAACATTGCAGGACATTGTTTTATATGATTTTCATCTTCAATTTTTTTCAATTTAACCTCTTAAACAAATTGTTAGCTCCAACAAAGTTAGTTCCATTTTTGGAGTAAATCGTAGTCGGTCTTCCACACTGAAATATAAATCGCTTCAATGCTTCAATAAATGCACTTGTATCTAAAGGCGTTACCAGATCCAAGTAAACTCAACGGTAAACAGCATAAGTATACAAAACGATCCACGCCTTATTACCATCTCAAAAATTAATAGGTCCACAAAGATCAACACCAGTGGTTGTAAACACTTTACCACTTGTTACTCGCCCTTTGGGCAAAGTTCCAGGCTGTATATCTATTAGTTTTTTATTGAAACGCAGACATCTTACACATTTTCTTAACACGTTGGTAATCGTACGTCTAGATCGAATTATCTAATATTTTTCTCGCAGATATTGTGGTCCAGCATGAAAAAAACATCTTGTGTACTTCAAAAATCAAACTATGGACTAAAGGATGGCCTTTTAGTAACAAAATGGGAAACTTAAAGTTTTCGGTGTCTACACGATTTGCTAGTGCACTATTAACTCTCAAAATATTATTTTATAATTTAAAAACATGCAATTTTTAAAATTAAAACTTGAATTAAAAGCTTCTCTCTGCATGATTCTTAACACTGTACTTTCAGCTGCTTTTATTTTTTTTTATAGACAAATACTTGGCAAACGTTCTATCCCTTTACTTCGCGAGTAGATTTGAAATCCAACGATAAATCCATCCATAGGTACTACAAAATTCTGTATTTTGCATTGCTGATACCGTTTTCTTCTTTTCACTGAAAACTTTATCTTCATCAATTAGTATGTTTTGCTTAATTCCAGTTTTCAGGAAAGTTTTTTAGCCAATCACGTACTTCCCACCATTTTAACCAATCAATTTTTTTGCAAAGCAACCTCTTAACGGTAAGTCCGCTGGGTTTATCTCACCGGGTAGATAATTCTACTGTTGGGGTTTGGTCAACGTTATAATTTTTTTTGTTCGGTTACCAACATACGGATTCCACTCGTCATTTTTCTTAATCCACGCTAAAGCAGTTGTGAAATCGCTCCAAAAATAGGTAGGCAAATTGTCGTATTCTAGAGGTTGTCTCACATGATGAGTAAGCTTGGTTCCAATTAAACAAGAAATGAGTTCTAACCTTGCAATTATATTGGTTTACTTGAAGCAAAGCGGGATTTTGCCATAAATAGTTGTATTTTTACTGCTTCAGGATCACCACTTTTCAAAAACACAACAGTTGCGTAAGACTTCTGAGTAGCATCACAAAATGTGTGTATCTCCTTAATACGTCCTGGTGCTTAAAAATATCTTGGAATTTTAACATTTCGTAAAAGTTCAATTTCTTCAAACCATTTTTTTCTGTATATCCTTTGGAACTTTTTGATTCCATTTCCATTTGCAAATCCACAGCTCTTGAGTTAGCAATTTATGGGTAATAAGAGCCGGAACGCTTATTTCCAGTGAATCAAAAATTTTATGCACTATGACAGCATACTCTTCATAGTAATTTTTGTAGGTAAAACATTATTACTAATATCTAAAAACAACGTATCCTCAAGTTTGTCCCACTTTATTCCTAACACACTTGTTACGTAACAACATTGATTGTTTGCTTCTTTAACGTCAGTACTTATAATTGTCCTTTCCCAAGTTCGTAAGTCCATTCCTGCACTTAACAATAATTTTACAGAAATCCTTTGAAAGATTTCATACTCTTCAACTGAATCAACAGAAATAATAGTGTCGTCCACATAAAAGATTAAAACTTCTTTGTCTTCTTGTACGTTGGCAAGATAAAATTGAATTACTTTAGCTAAAAGGAACCGACTAGCGTTTACTCCAAAAACTACACGTCGATGTTGATAAATAATTTGTTCTCGTTTTTCTTTATTTAACCACCATATAAATTTAAGAAATTGTCTATCAGCCACATTGATTTCTATCATCTGCAATGCCTTTCTTATGTTTGCAATAACACTAATTAACTTTTCCCTAAAACGCAAGAAGACAGTAGAAATTAACTCGATGCAATTTGGGCCCTTGTAGAGACATTAATTTGAACTTGAGGACTTTCCATCCTTATTACTGGCATCAAAAACTGGACGAACAAGAGTAGCGAGATTATTCTTGATCACGGCGTGATGGGGCAAAAAATGTTCAGATTTCATATTTTTTGTTATCTGTTTAATTAGTCCTTCTTTTTTCTACTGAACGCACATTTTTGTATAGTCATTAAATTTCAAATTTTTTTCTAGTTTTCTTGTTGTAGAATATAATCTTTTTAATGCATTCCTTTTGTTTAGTAGTAAATCTTTTTAAAATTCTTAGTTAATCTAAGGAAATTTTACATAGTAACGTCCTTCTTCGTCTCTGCTTACCTTTTCCAAAAAATTTCGGTCAGCTTCTACTTCTTGTTCTTTGGTTGAGATTGCAGATATTTCTTCTATCGCAATGAGCTCAACGTTCCACAGTTTTATTACTTCTTCTTAGCCTAAAAACATTGAAATTGACACAATGGCAGCAGATGTTACTGGAACCGGTCCAGACAATGTCTACTTAAAAATTGTCTCTGTAGCTGTGTCGCTCACCTTTTTAATATTGCTCCGGCAGCTTGAATATCCGGTAGAGCTTGGTAAGTGGGTGTATACCACAATTTAAACTATTACTTACAAATATAACAAACAAATACATTTCAAATAACCAAATAAAACAAAAACTAAATTGCATAAAAACATATGGGCTCTACGAGTTTTAATTTGCATGTGTGTGCTTGGACCAAACGTTTGAAAACTCAAAATTTACGCTTCGCACAACAGATACCAATCCTAAATATAATATATACATATATTGCCGCAATTTTAATATAATAATTAAACAAAGAAAAATAGTTACAATTAATAACCACTTCAAGTGTATCAAGTATTCAAAGAAACCGCTAAGAACGGTTTCCACGTTAAATGCCGCTAAATTTAGTGGTATTTTTTAGTTTTTTGTATAATTAGCGTTCCAATTATAAATTAATTAATTTAACAACTCCGTTAATAATACCGATAGACAGAATGTTACGTCTGCTTTCGTACGTTTACAAAAGCGTTCTCCTCTCAATACCTCTTATCGCCATCGCATTCCCCAGTTCGCAAAGCGCAATTTACTTATCGTTTTAAATAAATGTAATTTGAAATTATTATACGAAGTGCTTTTAAAAAAGAAACGTTAGAGCTGGAAGACCATTGTCCAAATACTGCATTTTTCTAGTCATCATTTTTCCCAGTGTTTGCTGCCAATTACAATGTCTATCGTTTGAGAAGACAACAAATTTTCATCACAATCTGTTACATAAATACCCTTCGCTTTTAGTTCTTCCAGTAATTTTCCTCTAGAAAACCTTGAAATTAACCCTCCTAAAACCGGTTTCTCTCAAACCTTTAAATCAAAACAGTTGTTGTTAAGAATACTTCTTAGTATGATACGATGTATGTTAGTTTTTTCATAGTTTGTCACCGTTCCATCAAATAACACACTTCGCCTGTTTTCTTTACTGACAAGAATCCATTTTATTTTTTGTGCAATTCTTTTTGTCACAAAACATCATCAAAAAATAAACGTGCTTTTTTTTTCTTGACACCCCCTTCGGCACATTCAATCCAAACCACAATTGTCTTGAAAGAGATATTACTACTGTTAGTAATATTTGATTGAGTAGTTGTAGTTGATAACGCTTCTTTTATTGAAATATTACTATCTTCGTTCCTCTCATCATGTGTCTTGTGGATTGAATGACACATTACGGTAAAATGTCGCTTTTGACATACTAAACACGTAACGTGACGACGGCACCTATCACTACGATGTCCAATTTTCAAACACCGAAAAGATGCTTTTTTGTCTCGAACAGTATCCTTGTTTCTTCTAGTGAAATATGACTTGCTCTTGACATTCTGATGATTGATGATCTTTTCCGCAAAACAAGAAATCTGTGGCTTGACCAGAAAATGCTCCTGTAACTGGTGTATGTTTACTTTTGTTATCGACTTGACATAGTTTTTTCTTTGATTCGGATGAACTTAGATCAAATCCATGTTTAGCTAATTTTATTTGTTGTTCCGCTATCACCTCATTACGTAAAAATTCTATAAGATAATCTAATTTACTTTTTTGTTTTAGCGCATCTTCTTTGAGCAAAGAACTTCTTTGCTAAACACGCAACGTTTTCTCAGGCAGGCTAGATTCTACAAGCGGAAATATCTATGTCGCTGGATCTTGATTTGCTAAATTCAGAGAGGGTAAGGATCTTAAATAGGACTCTAGGCAAACATACACTGTGGAAAGTAATAAATTTTCTTTGTTTTGTACATTGTTTATTACCATCTTTAAAAGTTCTCGTACATACACTTGAAGTTGTAAATCATCTCTTTCGTATTTTTTTTAAAGCGCTAACTGCTTGAAGGTAATTTTCGGCTGTTTGTTGATAACTATCCAATTCCATCACTTGAACTAAATATTGAAACTTGTTCACGTCGTAAAGATCCTCGTCCTCATCAATCTTTCGAAATTGTCCCCAAAATTCTAACCAGTGTTTAAGATCACCACCAAACTTCTTTAGTTCCATTTTTGGCAAACGGTAACTTTTCTTCTTTCCTACGACTTTCAATACTTAATAATAATAATAATAATAAGTACATTTATTTCCTCAAACAAAAAAACAAAAAAAAAACAATGTAGTTTATACAGCTAGGGAAAACGGACCTAGTTCAGTTAAGTAGTATATACTTACTAATTAACTGGTCTCCCACCAGGCCCAGATAAAATTAATTA
This sequence comes from Abscondita cerata, assembly GCA_030710515.1. NCBI lineage: Eukaryota > Metazoa > Arthropoda > Insecta > Coleoptera > Lampyridae > Abscondita > Abscondita cerata. The sequence continues at coordinate 90,186 of JALBCR010002577.1, forward strand.
TTTTGTTATAATATTATACTAGCGGAATACAAGTAAAAAGTAGTATATAAACAAAAATTAAAGAGAAAATAAAAAAAAAATTTAATAAAAACAAAAGAATAATAAGAGAAAAGACGTATATATTAATACATCAAAGTTCGACATCAGATCTTCTAATACCCAAGAAATTAAATGATAAAAATTAATTATGGAATAGTATGTGTTTAAATTCTTTTTGAATTGTGCTAATGATAATTTTTTAAAGACTCTGGTATTTTATTATAACATTTTACAATGTTATGAGAAAAAGATCTTCTAAAGAGTGATGTTTTGTGAATAGGAGCAGTCAACATCTGTTTAGATCTTATATTTACACTATGTTGGTCCTTTCTAAATGACAGCTTATTGAAAAGGTAAGGAGGACTTTTATATCGTATTATTTTGAAAAAAAGACAGTTGTATGTAATGTACGTCTATTGGACATGTTGAGCCAGTTAGCTTCACGTAACTTATGTGTGATGCGTTGGAACTTACGAATATTAAAGATAAATCTGAGACACGAATTCTGTGCACGTTGAATTCTTACCTTCGTACCATCTGTAATGCAAGAATCATAAATTGCATCGCAGTAATTAAAATGTGATAATACTAAGGCATCACAAAGAAGAATCTTCATATCTCTAGTTAAGCAATAGCGATGCGCGTATAACATCTTTAAATTATGGTAAGCTTTTTGAATACAACGAGAGATATGATAGTCAAAACGTAATTCTTTATCAATAAACAGCCCTAAGTTTTTGCACACATCAGTAATTGATAGAGTAACATCGCCTACATTCACTTTCAAAAGTGGAATAGCAGCACTTCTGTCCTTCCTACGACCAAACAACATAACGTGAGATTTGTTAGAGTTAATTCGCAAAGAATGCGTTGTAGAGTATTCCAACAGGCTTTCCATATCTTTATTAACTAAAAACAAAGCTTCCTTCAGTTGACTAAACGCAAAAGAGAAGAAAAGTTGCGTGTCATCAGCATACATATGGTATTTACAATTTTTAAAACAAGCTTCAATATTGTTAGTGTAAATGCAGTAAAGTAAGGGTCCTAGAATAGAGCCCTGTGGAATACCTCTCAACATTTCTTTAGAATCAGAAAAAAGGTGTTGATATTTTATAATTTGTCTCCTATTGCTAAGGTAGTTTTTATTAGAGAAACTGCAGATGGACCAAATCCTACGTAATGCAATATAGATAATAAGAGTTCGTGACTAATTGTATCGAAGGCCTTCGAGAAATCGAGTAGAATTAAAATCGTTAATTTATTGTTGTCAGTTGATCGTAGACAATAATCAATAATATCCATTAGTGCTGTAGTGCAACTATAACCAGGTCTGAATCCTGATTGCATAGTTGGTAGTAACTTATACCTATTAAGGTGATCGCGAATTTGTTTATCGATTATTTTTTCAAAGACTTTGGACAAAGTACACAGTATGCTTATCGGTCTCAAGTGATTGAGTTCAGTAGGCGAATCCACCTTTGGTACTGGCACAACAAAGGCATATTTCCAAATATCTGGATAGACACTCTCCGTGATGCAAAAATTTATAATATGGGTGAAATATTGAATTAAGTGAGGACAACATATCTGTAGAAGTTTAATATTGATATTATCAGGCCCACAAGAGGATGTTTTCATTGACGAAATTAGTTTTGAAATTTCTAAATCATTAGAGACGTTAAATTTGAATTCCTGAATATTTACGCATTTAACATTAGTGGCGTAAAAATATACAGCTCATTGTTTAAAGTATAATTCATATTGGACGAATTTTGAAAGAAGGCATTAATGCGATTAAGATCTCTTAAATTTTCTGGTAAATCATTATTTTTACGATTAGAAGTTATATTCAATTTGTGAAATTCTTTCCAGATATTTTTAGTGTTACTAGTATTATTAAATTTAAATTGTAAATATGCCTTTTTTTCTCGAGAGGTTGTAGCAGTTATGAGATTTCTTAGCGATTTGTAGTAGTCCCAGTGAGCTAATTGTTTAGTTTTCTTAAATTTAGCAAGCGCTTTGTCCTTTAGTTTACTCATGAACTTTATATTATCAGTAATCCAAGGTTTACTAGGTTTACAACTCCTAAAGACCTTAAAAGGCGCATGAATATCGAAGATAGCATTAAGATTATAATTAAGAAAATTAATCTTGTCATCGATATTGTGCATATCAAATATTAAAAACCAAGGCACAACGTACAAGTCTTGTAGAAAATCTTCTAGATTAAATGTGGAGAAGTCTCTACAACGAATTGTAGAGGGTTAGTTTTGGCCAGTAGTGAAAATGTACATGTAATTAAATGGTGATCAGCGATGTTGCATTCCAAAATTTGTTTATGTAAAACTGATAATTTGCCATTATTTGATATAATAAGTAAATCCAATAAACTTTGGCAGTTCTTAGAGATTCGAGTAGGTTCATCAATAATTTGTATCAGGCACATCATGTCCAAGATATCACGAAATTTTGTAGAAGCAATATCAAATTTTAGCATATCTATATTAAAATCCCTAAACATATGACACTGTCACATGAGGGCAATATGTCCGAAATAGTTTCCTCAAACATATGTAGAAAATCATTAAGCAGTAGATGAGGTGGTTTATAAATAGTACCAACAGCAATTTTTGTTTATTGAGAAAGATATAAACCCAGATTTGTTCAAGATTGGTAGGAGTTTTTATTACAGAGTATTTAATATCTTTATCAATGTACATACATACACCACCGCCTTTAGTAGGTCTGTCTTTACGTAGTAGAGTGTAATTGTCAATTTTGATTGAATGTGATGGGAAATCATTAGTCAACCAAGTTTCAGTAACACCAAATAGAGAACATCTACTGTTGATTAAAATATTTTTAAAATCATTAAACTTGGGTATTAGAGATCTAACATTTAAATGACACAACTTAAATTGTTTCATAACGCTAAACAAAACTTAAAATTAGAGAAAACAAAATTAATAATATATATATTTTTGTTATATATTTTCACTATTTATAGATAGACTGAGTGAAAATTTTTACGTGTAGATTACCGCTCTTATCAGAGTACATAAACAGAAAGACTAATTTAATAAATTTCAACGGTTAATTTATTGATTAACAAAAGAAAATAAATGCAGGTGAACAAAATTGACATATCGCAAATGAAAAGGAAAGTAAATATTATTATTCGATTTGCTCGAGGTCATTCATGCAGGTCACAGAAAAGATATTATTTTGACGTTTTACCTTGATAGTACCATCTACAGTCCATACGTTTCTAAAGTCGAATTTCTTGAAGGACTTATTGGCCAAACAGGAGTTTGCGTGGTGAGTTCCATGCCAATACTTATGTATTTCTTTGAATATTTAGCCATCTTTTCATATTCATCGTCAATTTCCGTATCTGTTTTGTTGGTATTCAGAAGTTGTGTCTTTACATCACAGTTAACCTTTTCCATATTTGCAAACGTTTGTTGGAACACCGAATAACAAACCGCAACTTTCTTTTGGTCAACAGGATGAGCGACTAATAAATTTATTAACTCAGCATATTCTTTATCAAATTGTCTTCAAAGTGGTGTTCGTGCCTGTTCTAGTTTATCCATTATATTAAATACTTTCTTCGATTATAGATTTCAAAATAAAGAAAAAAACTATTTTATTTATTATTAACATCTGAATATCGTCAAATAACTATATATATAATTGAAACAAATTAGAATTAACTAATTGTAATTCTACACAAACGTTGATTTTTTATATCATATATTAATTCCAAAAATTAGTAGTATCGTTGGATATTAAATCTATTTAACTGCTAGGATAATGTGATAATGTATATTTGATAGATTGTAACTGTTTTTTCCAAATTAAGACCTAAGTAATTTTCTTTAAGCCATAATTTTACAGCTGTTTCAAAATTAATAATGTTGTAAATGACATTTTTGAAACTAACTCCTGAAACTACGCAAGACACATCATCTGCGTATTATATTACCTCAGCGGGTACATTGGTGCACAAATCATTTGTATATACAATGAACAATACAGGCTCCAATATGCTCCCCTGTGGTACACATCTTAGTAGATACCCCATTACAGGAAACACATTGGGATATATTTGTTACAAAGCTTTGGATCCAATTAAGCGGAGTGCCTCGAACTATTAAATTGATTAAATTAAATTTACTTATATAACTGTTCAATTTTTAGTATTAGTATCATAATACAATACTTAAATGTATCCATACAAATAAATAAATAGGTATAGGACTAACAAATTATTAACACAATTTCTTTGAGTAATTTGTTTTATACAAGAATGTTACCGTTTGCACAATTGTCATTAACGACAATTGTTAGTTGTATAAAATAAACGTCCACTAAAATAAACAAATAATTATAATAATTAAAAATTAAAAAATTAATATTAATTAAAAAATAATGACAATGTCAAGTGATGACAGTATCAGACTTGGTGTATAATTTGGTCAATTACTCATAATTACGTCATGATAGTAATTGTTATCCATCAAATAGTGAAACCATCGATGATCAATGCTTATCACCAGTAAACAGCACATCACAACGGAAAAAGGTCTAAACATTGGCATTAGCAAAATTCATACTGACATATCAAAAAGACATCAGCAGATTCAAACCTTTCTTTTTATGATTAACTCAGAAAATAGAGGGAAATATTGGCATCTTGCGTAGAACTCTTAAATGAGAAAGATATGGCTGCTAAAAGTCTCTGTAATGCACTAACTGAATGTGTAGAAAAAATAAAAAGAAAAAGTTATTTCATTCCCATAAATTACTCTCAAGACTCTCGAGAAAAAAATAAAACATCTTTGATTTTGATGATTAAGAATAATATTACAAATCTTTCTATAACTTTTTTAAGCAAAAAAAAGAAAAGTGAATTAATATCTTTAGGTACGAAATTGGAAAGGAAAGTAGATGACTTCGACAGTAAATGAGTGTTAAGCGATTAAGTTCAAAGGGATATTAGCTTCAAATAATAAACAGTCTTACAACATTTTGCTGCAAAAACATAATCAACTTTCACGAAATGTTCAGCTACCTCCTACACCTTTTGAAAATGAATATTCTTTGGTGACAAACCCTACTGATGTGGCTAATACAATTAAATCATTCCCTCGTGGAAGTTGTCCGAGAATTGATGTATTACGACCCCAACATTTAAAATATGTAACTTTGCTTTAGTATATGATGTTTTTATAACACTTTTAACAGCTATTACTACTCTTTTAAATAACATGTTAAGTGGTAAAGTGAACATCTCTATCTGTCCAATTTTATATGAAGCTACACTTTGCCCACTACAAAAAAAAGACTAAAGCTTACGTCCTATTGCAGTTAGAAATACATTTCGACGGACCGGACGTTTAACATCCAAAATTAGGTGCTCTCATGTTCGGGAACAAATTGGAAGTGATCTACGATTACATCAATTGGGGTTTTCGACTAAACATGTTTGTCAAACTGCTATTCATGCAACCTGAACTCGCGTCACCTCCTCATTAAGTACTAAGAAGGTTTTTCTGAAGATATATTTAAAAATTGCTGTTAATTTAATAGAACGTAATATTGTACTACAAAAAATTTAGAAGAAAATACCAAATATTCATCATTTTATGTGACAATGTTGTCTTAAGTCTAGGAATTCCTTTTTAGGTGATTATGTTATCTTTTCTTCTGTCGACGTTCAATAACGAAACCCTTTAGGATTATTATCATTTAGTTTATCTATTCAACCCATGGTTGACTTGTTAAAATTATCTCTTAACGTTTGGTGCCTTGACGATGGCACTTTGAGCGATTATGGCGATGTTGTACTTAATGATTTCAAAAATTTAATAGACAGAAGAAAAACATTGGCCTTAAAAATTCCCTAAATGAGAGTTAGTTTTTAACCCCTGATCGTCCTTTCCTCCTTCGTTCTCCGCTTGACGTTTCGCTAACCAAGCAAAGGAGGGAAAGACAAACACGGCTCAACCCGGAAAATAACAATCTTAGTGACAACGGCTGCGGAAGCATACATTCATACATTAATTAAGTAGAAATTACTTATAAGCAGACTACCCCTCGCATATTACATACTTTCTACTTAAGAATTGTTTTGCAATTCCAAAACTAACCTTCCTAATGAGATCATATCCTTTATGGGTTTACGATCATCAAAGAGACTGATTCTCTTCTTAAGTTAAGCCTTGAAAATAATTTTAAATCTTAAACTGGATCAGAATCAATGGATCCAAACATTACTTTCTATTATTAATAGAGGGCTATCAGTAAGAAAGGATTTCTGATGTTTCGTTACCTGGCTTTTTAGAATTTGTTCATGAGGCAAGAAATATTTTAAACAGCCTCATTAATTTAACTTCTGGTGAAACTTTAATCTTTCTCAAAATCAAGCTCTGTCAAAATGGGGTAATTTAAACTAAGATTGTCCGGCAGTAAAAAATTATCAAAATAATTGAGATTTAATCAAACGTATTATGTGAACTCACAACTTCATTTTGAAGCTACTACTGATATTGCTCGTTTTCAAGCACTACAATTGAATAAGTCAAACTTGTCGATCACATATCTGCTCATGCAAGACCATGGTCTTGGTCGAATTCAATGACCTTCCAAACTAAACGAAATACTACATCGTAATTTAACATCAGTAAATATCCCGTCAATACCTACTGGTCTACATAAAAATGATAGAAAAGGACCCAACGTACATACGGGTATTTGAACAATCTATGCGGCCAAAATTATTTAATGTTCTACATCTATTCTAAACGATATATTCTAATAACAGAATGTGTTTTTCATTTAAAATAAGGATATATTATATAAAATAATTGCAGTACATATATATTATTCAAAACTAATAAACTAATTTCCATTCTCATCGCTCTCTGAAGAATCATCAGTAACATTGGGCTTCGCAGGCATAAGTAGTGCAATTGTTTCCGGCATAAAACTGTTTATATTTTTTTTATTTTTGCACTCCTCATGCTACTTATGAGAGGGTCTGATGTAAGGAGTAGCCGATTAAGAATATCTCTGTTGCAATTTTCCCTAGAGAATTTTCGCGCGAAGTCTTGACGATATGACCTAAAATGTTTATTAAACGCTTCTGCGGCCTCTTCCGAAAATTGTCCGATCGGCAATAAGGCACTTTTTATAATAACTGCTCCATGGATTAGTATCTTGTGCATTGTTGGGGTCATTGGATGCCAAGGGTATAAATCAACATATAAACGAGCAGTATCTAGAGCATATTTGTCGTATTTTCCCGAATCAATTATGTGACCACTAGAAATAGTTTCTAAAATGACCTTTAATCGGTATATTAATTCATAACTAATTCCTGTTATATCAGAAGCCAATTTCGGGTCTTCAAAAAATCTCCTACTGGTATTACCATCATTGGTATTGCCAAAATTTGCTTTTGGTATATCGACCAGTAAACCAGTTTCTATGCGGAATCTTTTCTGGATTTCGAGTTTTCTTTCCTGTTCAATATTTTTCTCTCTTTCTGTCTTCCTCTCTCTATATTTCTTTACTGGCAACTTATAAGCCAAATGGATAATGCTTTCAAAAAGTCTAATTCTTGCATGCAGAACTGAAAGCCCGAACTCGATAGCCTCAGTATTTATTATTTCTTTGTAATCATCAACTTTGTTGAAGTCCTGTGATGTTGCACCACAGATATAGCATCGACTTGTAGATTTCGTGCCAGTCGCAGCGTTGCAGACCTTTCCGTCTATCATTGTCATTATAAATACATGAGCAACTGAGAACTTGTTCTCCTGTAAGTCAACTTCTGTGATGTTGAGTGATTTCGCAAATTTTTTACATAATTAATTTTATTTTCAGTGATGTCAGTATTTTCTTTGACAAAACGAAATCTTATAGGACGGCAATATCGGGGAGAAGAAGGTGTTGGGTTTTCCCATATTAATTTTTCATTTTTGTTGCCAGATACTAGTCGTAGAGGGACGAAGCAACTTTGAAATATGTTGGCATCCGAGTCGGCATCATTTACAAATTTCTGTTTGAATTGAGATTGCTGTGAGCCATCACATCCCCATTTAGAAATTAACCTCAAGCTTTCTCGTTCTTCCTTTTTTAATGTTATTAAAACTTCTTCTAGAAAGATAGATAAACGCTTAACTGTATGGTCAACCAAAGGTTGTAAATCAGTTTCAGCGTAAGTTCTAGTTACTCTGCAAGATTCTGGGGGCGGATAGCATTCTGGTTTAGCTTTTTGTAACAAAGTAACAAGGGAAGAACTTCTTGTTGGTATTTCTTATGATTTCATATTGTCGACGAGTTAAATCGGCTTCTACAAACATTGACAATGCTTGTGTTGGCGTTAGTGAGCAACCTTTTTCACTTCCTGATTTAGAAAAAGCCTTTTTATATTTTGTTGCACGTGTTGGTGTACTGGTGATTTCTTTGAGTACTTCAGAAGCATCTCGTTTTCCAGCTTTCCGCAACTCTACCTGAGCAGCGTGAATGATTAAGTCTTTTTCCAAAGTAGACTGTACTTTTACAGTTTTCCTCCTCTTAGTTCTATCACTTGAATCTTTAAATAACTTAGATGGTCGACCTGGCCGATTTTGTGGAACAACGGGTATTTCAAACGTTCCTTCTAGCCATGATTGATTGTTTTTGAGGAAGATGTTTTCCTTCTTATGAACTCTTAACCACCTTTGCTTTATTTGCGATTTGAAGTGTGTAAAATTACGTTTCAAATTCTCAACGTGGTCTTCTGTGTAAGTTTCACCCGACAGTAATTGATCTTTTAATAAATTTAATTTATCCTCCATATTAGGCAAATTAAAGCTCTGCATTCGATCAAACAAGTATCTACGGGTAACAATCCTCACTCCTGAGGTACCTTGTGAACCTAAAATGAAACTATAATTTTTAGAATGTTAGTAAAACGAAAACAAAATTTTTCGGCAGATTATTAGAAAAATTTTAAAGTACCAAAACACTACTCATCTGCTCCTATCCGCGGTAACGGTTTTGATTTATCATTACTCAAAGCTTTAAACTATCGATTGCATTAGAATTTATAATAGGATCTACCTTGATTGTATAACAAAACGACTATTTACAAATGAAATTTGAAAACTTTTCTCTCCCTAAAATGCAATACCTTTAAATTGCTATATCTTACCTTTATTACGATAAAAAACTAAAAGCATAATATAATAATTCATTATTACCTGTTGTATCAGGATTCATCACAAATACTTCTAAAATTAACGTAGAATAATAAATATTTCACTACAAAGTTAACTATTTAACACGAACGTCAACAATTGACACATGCACCAAGTAACACGATCGAATTCCGACTAAAAGTTAACGCGTTTACCTGTGCGGATGCAAAGCAGGAAAGGAAGGGTATTGTTCTCTGGAATGCCCTCTAGGTCGGGTAGTAGTTGTTTTTATTAGATGTTGCACTTTTATTATTTGACTTTTGGCCGCGTAGATTGTTCAAATACCCGTATGTGCGACGGTATGAGTCTCATCTCTTAGAAGAATGATCTATATATTGTTTAGTATGTCACCTGCGTTAACACAGTATAGCCCAATCTTATTTAAAACAGAGCGTTCAGAAAACTGGCTCTGGGGATAAAAATAACGTAAAAAGGAAGAATTAAAAATACAAAACAATACCTTCTGAATATTTATTACTTTCTCCCGTTTACAATAGAAACATTAAGTCTTTGGTGCTATGAAGCCAAAGATTTCATCAAGAAAATAAGTAAATATCTGGTGATTGCAGCTCTAAATTTTACTTGAATCTGAGAATATTGTAAGCTAAAATTGAACATTTTTAACATGGATAAATTAATATCTACTAATAAGCAACTATTAGTGCGAATTACAACTACATCGTGGTTGCCTTTGTAAATTCTATTATTTATGGTTGCTTATTTAGATATTGATTTAGTTATTGTTAAACTTTTAGCCTAGAAAATAAATAAAATTTAGGTTTAACATCTAATTTTTTATTTAGGAGAGTTTAAAGATCATTCCTGAAAAATTTCATACATAGTATTCGGACGAAATTAATTTTATTTTTTCGACTTCAATGTCCTATAAAATTTTTATTTTTAAAATTATTTGTCTAAATAAAAAAATTATTTAAAAAGTTGTTTATTTGAATGTCTTCTATATGACCCCTTTAAGTCTGAAACACATATTTTGGAACTCCTTGTATAATAGTGCAGATCTGATTAGATTTTGGGGATAATCAAAAAAACCGTTAACCTAGATACATTTTCAAAATTTTAGAATATTTACAAAAATATTTATTTTACATTTTTTTTTTAATTTTTTACAACATATTCATACGTATCGGAGCGATGTGGAGTTCTACGGTAAACGCTTGTTTTTTAATTTCTTTAAGTAGGTACTAAATAAGTTTAAAAACAAACATGATTTAATCATCGTCGTTTGTATATCACTTCACAATTTACTAACTTTAAAATATTGTTATGAAGTGTTGTTTGATGCAATCTAAAATGAAACCAAATTTAAAGCTATGCAATTGATTTGAGTATTATTATTTAACTAAATAACTAAACTATTTCAAAACCGAACGCATTAATACTTTCTTTAGTTCTTCAAAATAACATTACAATTTGCAGGTAATTTTTTCATAATAATTTTGACATTACATTGCAATGGACTGAAAACAATGTGTTATTGAAACGTAAATTTATAAAGCAGAAACAGAAACATATAGAATTTAATTTGAATGTTGAAACTAAAGTGTACATTATACTGCAATATAATTTAATTTAAAATTTCCGCAGAACGTAATATTAGATTACTGTAGCTTTGTATTTAAATTTAAGGAAATAGGATTAGACCAAACAAGAAGCTAATGCCTTATAGTACTAAATTTTAGGATACTTCACTATAAATTGGTATAAAAGTTTAATTGTCTGAACTGCATAATTGTTTTCGTGTTTCTGCTACACGAGTGTATTGTGTTTGATGGCAACGTAAATAATTCCATTGTCAAACAATTTTATATATTCTAGAAGGTTATTTCTTAAACGTATTACGTATTTTTAATGTACAGTCTAACAATTTGACAGATTTGTTCTAATTAAAAGAATATTAAAAACATCGCAGCAATACATAATACGACACTGAAGAGTTGAAATTTTCTGCCGTTCTTGTGCCAAACAAAAACTTTTACTAATGCTATTATGTAGCTGTTATAATGTAATTTTAATCGTCTGTGAGGTTGTAAACAAATAGTATGAAATTTTAAAGATTTATATATTCTAATACTTTTCGACTAGCTATACATTGCTTACACGAAAGGCACTAGCTCCCTAGACACCCGTTTTAGGAATGTGTAGGTTTGGTCAAACTCTGTTATCCGTGGGGACAGTTAAAAAATTTCGCGTATGAAGGCAAATGTTAAAATGAGTCTTCGCGCTACTATATTTTTTTAACGAACAAATATCCCTTTAATAAATTAATGTCCTAATACAACCAAAATTCAATGACGTTTGTAATTAGGAATAATATATTTTTTTTAATTAATAAAAATACTAAAAACGAGGTTTTTAGCAACAGCAGGTACTTTGAAATTACAATGAAAGATTTCGGACGATCAATGTGTTGTTTCCAACTAAATGTAACATTTAGTTTTAATTAATTATTTATCATATTTTATAAGTACAACCTTATTTTAGTGTTGAGACACCTACAATCAGATAAAACGTTAAATTTAATTAACACAAAGTCATAGAGAAATATGTTTAAGCGGCAGCTAATTCAAACAAACAGAATAATTTAACAATTATGTTTTAAAATGCGAAGTAAGTTAGGAAACAAAATACAAATGTTTGTTTCTATTAGTTCATCAAAGAATAAATCTGAGAAAACGCAAAAAAAATTTATTAGTTCATATATTCTAAAATTTTGTTCGTCTACAGCAACACCGGCAATATTTTATAAAAGGTGTTTCAAAAAAAGGTGACCCCGTCTCTAGAATAGGTGGAAAAATGAAAAATAATTAGTAAAAATTGTTCGTAACGCCATTCGTATTCAACATAAAAAGAGTTAAAGAAAATAAATGTATACACATTTGTTACTATTTTACCGAAACTACTGGCAACATTGTAATGAAATTTTATACGAATATTTTTGGAAGCTGATACATCTCAGGAATTTGTGTTTATATCTGATTTTCGTAGAGAGCAGAATATTTTGATTTGAAAATTATGAAGCAATAATCGTTGTTGGTATAAAGTAATGAGTAAAATTAAAAAAAAAAGACTAAGAACATAAAATAAAATTCAATTAGAATAAATGTTTAAAATGTCCTTCGTTTTTTTATTTTTTTATCATTACTTTATTCCAGCATTGGTTATTACTTTATAATTTTCAAATCAAAATATTCTAAAAACGGTACGCAGTGTCGAGTACCTTTTGTCGTAAAATTAAATGATGTTTAAGTTTACTTAAAATTTTGATTAATAATTCTAACCATAAAAAAGTTATGTTTAATACTACTTAGTACGAACCGTGTAACTACCGCCCTCTATCAGAGTCAGATATAAAAACAAATTCATGAGATGTATCTGCTTCCAAAACATATTTGTATAAAATTTCATTACAACGTTGTCAGTAGTTTCGGAAAAAATCGGAAAAAATGTGTATGTAGAGTTTTCAAACTTAAGTCGGCACTATTGCTAACTTAGTTATTATTAGAGCTACAGGGTCGGTTGAATAAGTAAACTAGTAGCATTTATGTTTCGCATCATTATGGCGAAAACGGAATAAAAATCGAACATCGCGTTCGCGAGTTATGTCAAATTGTTCCACTTTTTCAAATAGAACACCCTTTATACAATATTCTCAATCGATAGAAAATTGAATACTGAACAAAAAGTGTCTCATTATTTTTATCCTAAAGTCAAAATGACAAAGCTATTGATGATTTTTCAAATAAGTTTAAAGTGGCTGTGATTTTATAAACTGCAATCGCTTGTTGTATAAATGTTTGCGGGATTAAAATGTCAAATTAAATTTTCACTGGTAAACAGTTTACACCCACTAAAAACGTTTACAGGCGGGCTTGGACCAAGAGAGTGGCGTTTTTGAGCATCTAATTTAAATTTTTCCTTTAATGTTCAAAGAATAAATTAAAATAAACCATATTCTTTCGCTTCATGGATATTCCTTTTTTTCATTTCATTTACCACTTCTGCTAAATATAGCCACCATGAATTTTGTATGTTGATCTATCCCCATCACGAAAATAAGTGTTTGCCGTGACCAAGATTCGAACCGTCTTGACCAACGGTTCTCGGATGAGATTTATACAACAAACGATTGTAGTTTATAAAATCACAGCCACTTTAAACTTATTTAAAAATCATTAACAGCTCTGTTATTTTTGACTTTAGGATAAAAACTAATAGGACACTTTTTGTTTAGTATTCAATCTCTTATCGATTGAAAATATTGTATACAAGGTGTCCAATTTAAAAAAATAGAACAATTTGACATAACTCGCGAACGCGATGTTCAATTTTTATTCTGTTTTCACCATAGTGATGAGAGAAACAAATGCTACTAGTTTGCTTATTCAACCGACCCTGAAACTCTAATAATAACAAAGTTAACAATAGTGCCGACTTAAGTTTGAAAACCCTGTATGTTTTTTTTCATTTTGAATACGAATAGCGTTACGAAAATTTTTTACTAAGCAAACTTTAATTATTTTTTAGTTTTTTACCTATTCTAGAGGCGGGGTTACCTTTTTTTAAAACACCTTGTAGTGTAACTACAATTAAAATAAATTTGCAACGGTATTTCGCTTATTAGTAGGTCCATCTCCGCGATCATTAAGGTTCTCATTAGAACTAAACTTACCTTTCTATAGATTATTTAACTCTGACGGTTTTTTCTGAAATATTACTACAGCATCAATGATCAGTATATTTTGCAAGCTTCCGACACCATTTTATATTTTTTTGATTCTGGAATCACTTTACCATTCCATTGCTTCCAAAATATGAATTATGATTGTTCGTTATACAATTTTGAGAACAACAAATTAATTTGTTTCTGGTAACAAAAAGAGTAATTTATCATTAAACAAAACGCAGGTATCCTGGTTGTAGTAATACATGCATGACAAAATTTCAAAACAAGTCACGAGTATCAGAGGTGACAACTAACCCATCTCGTAGTACATAAATTAGAAGTCAGTAACCTACTCCAAAAATTAAGTTAATAAAATTTGGCCTTAACAAAAAGAAAGTTGTGATCGTCAAATAAATAAAATGAAAAAGGATCCTACGTTGTGATTATTTTTAATTTCTCTACAAAATTTGGATAGATTCGGATTGAATGAGAACTGATTCACTTTGGATAATGTATTATAAACCAATATATTGAAATAAAACTCACATGCAAACCACAATAACATTTAATATTTAATTCATGCATAGGCTGCTACAAAAAGGAAAACCTGAAAAGTACATTGGACATACACAAATAACACACAAATCGCAAAGGCATAACACATAAAATGTCAATAATCAAAATATTAACCAAATCAAATAAAACACTGCAACAAGATATGTTCATCATATTTCAATTCCTATGAAATAAATAATCATCAAATAGCCTCATGACTTCGTTTGTCAAATGTTAGTAAAAACACAGAGAAATAAAAAAAAACAATGCATTGCATATACATAATAAATATCATACCAAATAAAATCAAGATCATAAATCAATAACCTCTGCTTCGATATTCTTTGCATCAGCAGGTAAATAATAAGTTTAATGACAATAAATGTCATAGTAAAAGTTTTATGTTAAATTAAGAGAGAGATAAGCTACTCCATTTGCATCAAACCAGGACATTAAGTCTACTAACAGCTCTTGCCAGGCGGCTTGAACCTCTCTCTTTGTGGCATTAAGTCGGGGAGAGAGATAAGCTACTCCACTTGCAACAAACCAGGTAGGACAATTAACTCAACCAACGGTTGTTACCAGGCGGCTTAAAATACACCCATCCGATTCGAACTAAATTAATATATCAAAAAAACAACATCTATAAGAGCCTTCATTCAAAAACGTTCCCCAACTTGTAAACGTTAAGTATAAACGAATTCATGAGTAAGGTATCGTTCACATCCAGTTAAACTAAATGAATGCAGACACAAAAAAATAAGAATCAAGGCACGAATACACGAAGCTTTTCGCTTACATTTACTAAGTTAGCTTAAGAAGTTCTCATTGAACATTACTTTACAATCACTCATGGTAAAACTGCACACAAACATAATAAACTATCTAGTAACTTCTCAAGTTGAAGTTGACACAAAAATTTCGTATACACGTTAATTTTCCGTATACGCAAGTGTTAGCGGAATGGTGCTAAACATTTGCCAATTCTCAATTTTACGTACGTTAATTCAATTCAAATAGATATAAACGACCCTTAAAACAAACGATTTAAAACAAATAATAATTTAATAGCGTTCCACATCTTGTTGCATTGTTAGAAAAGATCCCCTGCATATGTTCTAAAAATAGACTGACAACGTCCAAATTTATGCCTCCGCGACAGTGGTTATTTTACAATCTGAACTAAACATTGTTAACTTATATTTTATCTATTGTTTCCCGTAGCAATAGATATAAACTTAATTTAAATTAAACCTTAATAAAAAAAACATTTGATAAATTGGTGACGAACGCTTCATGAGGGCGTTTTACAAAAAGAAAATACGCGCGAGACAATTCTCTACGTAACAAATTTTCAGACAAAGTAACTACATTAGCGGTTCCTAATTAGTTAATTTTTCTATAATTGTGGTGTAAACAATCGTAAAAGGTAAAACTAAAAACGTGCAAAAAGGCAAAATTAAATCTGATTCAAATTAAAGCATTGCCAAAATTAATCTAAACATACATTGCACATACCTCTAGTAACACGTTACATGGTTCACACACCAGTGTCCCTGCATCGCCCTTATTTCATTACTTCAAACAAAAAAAATTTAAGGCGGAGAATTCTTTCCGATATATTTTGAGAGCAAAAGCGTACAAAAAAACTAGCGGTTTAATATGTCGTCTACCTTTTAGGGTAATTATGTATAATTTTTTTATTATTATTTAATTTTTAAGTCTGGAACTCTACATGGTATTAACGGTCTAAAGAAATAGTTAATGAGGGGGTGCGTTTGATTGATCGTAAAAATCTTCGAAATAAAGTAAACAAATTATTTTCAATTACCTTCTTAATTTCATATATTCCATTTTAATAGAATATTCGTTCTTTATTTATATTATTTGCCTTTGAAAATGTATCTACTTTTATACATTCATATGTGGTTTCTACAAAATATTGTTCTATTTCTAATTTCTATAGCTTTTCAATCGTTATTAAGGCGCCACAACGATTTGCTAATTCAGATACCTAAGTGCACCTAAAGCAGTGGCTAGTGTATTTTCGCGATTTGATATGTTAAGATATGTAACAATGCTTTTCGGCCTTTGACCCATTATATAAGTATGATGCTACATTTTCCGTCGTGATATGTAAGATAATACAGGTGGTGTAGTGTGATTTACGGATAATTCTTCAAAAAGCAATTCTTCGAAGACTAATTCTTCCAATGTACAATTAATCGAATCAACAATGATGAAATAACGGGCAGATGATGACATTAGCATAAATTAATTCACTATTAGTTTAAGCGACAAATTTGCTTTTTTTAAATTTTCCAACACTCGGCATTTATTGAAACCTTGTAGTACATTATAATGCATGATACGTAAGAAAGTATCGGTGATATTCCTAGGTCGTAACTTACATAAGTATTTGTTTATGAAAATGTTATTTTAAATACGTACAATTTGTGCTGTTCTTCTAAAAGAGTACAAAAAGTAATGGGTACCAAAAGTGTACGATGAACGTACCCATATTCAAAAATTCATCTAAAGTTAGCATTATAATTAGTGCTCACTTTGTGCTAATGTGCGACATAAATATTACAATTTGTGCTGTTCCTCCAAAAGAGATATTACGAAAAATAGTGGGTATGCCTAAGTGCACGATAGATCCTTGTTCTAGAATTGATCTGAAGTTGTCAGAATAATTAGTGCTTAATTTGTGCTAATTTGAACCGCAATCATGGTTATTTGTACTGTTATCCTAAAGGAGGCATTAAAATAATCATATTACGTACGCCCAAGTGCATCTATCTAAACTTAACATAATGATGAATGCTCAATTTCTGCACATATTGAGGTATTGAATTGAAAAATTTTACGTCATACATTAAATTAAATTTTATTTTCATTTCTTTGTTTAGAGTAAAATTATCTTAAAAACCATGTATAATTTTAAAAATTCATTTTTTTTCAAATTTTATAACAAGATTACTTTGGTCAAACTAACAATAAACAATATTGTTTTTAATTAATGCCTGTCAATGAAGCCAAGAAAAGTTTACAATTGCTGTTCAAAGTTTCGATTAAAGTTTCCATTTTCAAGATAAATACTAGGTAATATTGTGTTTAAGGTACTCAAAAAGCACATTTGGCATTAGTTATGGGGAAATCTAGCATGGATTTGTATTCAAATTGCATTGTGTACTCAGTATTGTTTCAACTTTGAGTTTTCTAATGGCCGCTATATTGGAGTTTTTATTTATTGAAAAGTACATACTTTTTTAATCGTGTGATAAACAGTAATGCAAGAAAGTCGGGATTATAACTTAAAAATAAGGAAAACACGTTTTTGAAGAAAATTGCAATATTTTACTACGCAAAAATATGAAATAAAAAGCTAAGTTTAAAGTAAATTTAAGTAAATAACACTAACTTCATTTCTAATTAAAATTATAAACGTCTAATAAATATCAAAAATTACTTAAATTGAATGATATCAAATTAAAGTTAAATAAACATAAACTACTTTGGTGATTTAAGACTCAAATGTTTTCAATCCATTGTCGATATTTCATTTCGACAACTCTTGTTACTCGATGAAGGATATTAGCATTAATTTGGCCAAAAAAATTCAAAAACTTTTATGTGATTAAATTCGTACATTTCATTTTTTACATATTTCCATAAACAAATGTCCAAATGAGCAATGTTTGAAAACCTGGCAGGCTAACGCACAGGACCACCATTAGAACCTTTTTGCCGTAAATATCTCTTAAAATGCTCACACTTTCCTGAAATTATGCGCAGGGCATCCGTCTGTTGAAAGTACAAATAATTAAATTGATCAAGGTCAACAAGTTCTCGAATGGCCGGAATTATTTAATTATGTAAAATTTGAATATACCAATTACAAAAATTAAATCTTCTCTCAAAGTCACCCTTCCGAAGTTTCTTTAGAATTACTGACTTATAAGGATGGTATTTAGAGACTACGAATAGTTAAACAACGAGTTTGAATAGTTTTGGTCAAATTAATGTTAATCCAGTAACCGGAGCTGTTGAGACGAATTGTCGCCAATGAATTAAAAATAATGGTCAACATTTGGAACTTTAACGGACTTAAGTAGTTTTATTTATTTTCAAAAAGAAATTGTATAACTTTTTTTTTTAGTTTAATTATACTCAGCATGTTAAGAAATGTTCCCCAAAAAAGAATTAATTTTTGAACCCTTAGTTTCCCGAAAAAATTGAAACTGTTTTCAAGTATATTAATTTCGCGGAAAAACGCCATTGACGTGACAGATCGGTATTCGCTACATACAGTATTGAAAATAATCACGCCCAATAGATGGCGCTCCAAAATGACTACTCTTACTACTCTATCTCGGGAGCATTAAAACCTTTTGAGACTACGACATCTCATTAAATTTTATACGAAATTTAAGGTTATAATTACACGAGATATTCAATTGCACCTATCGCCACCAGAGGTAAGCCACTTTGAATATTATTCCCAGTACGCTACATACGATATTCTTGTTGTTGATACTTGATATATGAGCGGTATGTTAGTTATTTAATGTTATAAGCCTAAGACAAGTTATACATTATACTTTCACTTTTATTATTATTTAAGTAATGAGTAATGATCCATTATCAATGTTAGCAGTTTTGAGAAATAATCCAGCGATTCGGTATGTTTAATATTGATACATTTTTAAATTTATAACCTTTACAAACTTTACAGTACACAATATAAGTTATTGGTTTAAATATAACTTTATTTTTTTATCCTTTTAATATTGAAGCGGAAGTACATCTAGGCACTACACGACACTTATAAAATTTATGTTACGTATTTAAATTTTGAAACTTTGTGATAATATATTGTTCATACTGATCTTAAATTGTAAAATAGTTTTGCTTATATTGCACTTCCGGTTGTGCAGGAAGTCGACATCAACTTCTTTATGTTAAATGGAATGATATGTTTTTATAATATTTTTCTATTTAGCTCCTAATTTAAAATAAATTTTATTAAGGTTTGTAATATCTACTTCGCATAGTTTTTGAAATATCCTTAATTTTTAAAAAATATTGGTTTGTAATATATTTTTAAAAATTTATATTTTGAACTTTATTAAGATAAAAATTATATTTGGTTTCCTTATAACAGAAGCTTAGTTTTATTTATTATTGTGATCAAAATATGTTCAGTGTATTCAGAACGTCCACAATTGATTCTCAAAGTAAGTAAACTTCAAATAGCAACAAGTCGATTTTTTTAAATGGAACATACTAAATATTATTTAACAGGTTGATTCAGAAGTTTTTTTGTGGTCGATTGATATAAGCATTACCTGTACTCATTTTATACGGTTTAGAAGTTATTACGTATTTTTATAAACACTATTTTTAATGTGGTAATATCTAGCTAACTATGGAAAATATATAAGTATGCATTGGTAGCAAGATATTTATTTGTAGTAAGTCAAAATCTAGGTAGCGGTTCAAAAATTAAAAGGTTTAACAGTAGGAGCAATGTAGGTTACAAATACCATGCGAATCAATAAATAAACACAAATAATAAAATTAACTGTTAATTAGTATATATCTACAAAAAACTTAGTTATTAAATTGTTCAAAATGACGTCCAACAAAGATGAAGTCTTCGTAGCACTTCTTGTGTAGTAGCTCTTCAAATTTCACTTCTATTAATCCTTCTAACTGCCGAATTAATTCGACCTACCAGTTCTTCACAATTACTTACGGGAGTTGGGTAAACAATACCTTTTAATTTACCTCAAAATTAAAAATCGCAAGGAGTCAGATCTGGTACTCTTGGAGGCCAACATAAAAGACCGTAACGACCCATCCACCTTACCAAACATATTGGTTAGTTCTTGAGTTGTAGCATGTGTACTATGACCTGGAGCTCCGTCTATTTGGTACCAACAAGTCAAACATGTTTGAAGAGGAAGATCTGTTTTATTATTTTACAATATTACAATATTACAATATTACATGTTACCAATAATGCATTGTTTTTTTTCCATAGTTAGCTAGATATTACCAAATTCAATATAAATTTTATAAAAATAAATAATAACTTGTAAACCGTATGGGATAAGTACAGGTAATGCTTATATCACTCGATCACAAAAAAATTTCTGAATCAACCTGTTAAATAATATTTAGTATGTTCCATTTAAAAAATCGACTTGTAGCTATTTGAAGTTCGCTTACTTTGAGAATCAATGGTGGACGTCCTGAATACACTGAACATATTTTGATCACAATCATAAATAAAACTAAGCTTCTGTTATAAGGAAACTAAATATAATTTTTTTATCCTAACAAAGTTGAAAAATATGAATTTTTAAAAAATATCCTACAAACCAATATTTTTTAAAAATTTAACAATATTTCCAAGACTATGCGAAGTAGATATTACAAACCATAATAAAAGTTGTTTTAAATTAGGAGCTAAATACAAAAATATCATAAAAACATATCATTCCATTTAACATAAAGAAGTTGATGTCGACTTCCGGCACAACCGGAAGTGCAATATAAGCGAAACTATTTTACAATTAAAGACCAGTATGAATAATATCACAAAGTTTCAAAATTTAAATACGTTTAGTTCTTCATAAACGTCTAATAGGCCACTTTGTTTGGGACACCCTGTATAGTAAATACACTACACCGAGAACTAAATAACAAAAAGGATGTTAAGTGGTAGCAGTTTATAACAGTATTTTCATAGTGCACGTGTTTCGCGCGTGAATGTTTACTGTTTTGTGACGTCAAATCGATCTCGACCAATCACATAGCGTTTTAACCCACGGCGTTTTTCAGTATTTTTAAAAATTTTAATCGTTAATTTTTTTGTTGAATTATCACAATTATGTTATTTAACTATTATTTAATGTCATTCATAGGTTTCAAGTAGTTACTAATTCTATGCAACTTCCTTATTGTTGTTTATTTAGCTTTAATTTGATTATAAATCAATTTAAATTTTTTATATTTATTAGACGTTTAAAATTCTTATTAGAATTGACGTGAACGGATATTGTTAATTATTTGCTTTTATTTTATGTTTTTGTCTTGTAAAACGTTGCAATTTTTTTTCAAACTGTTTTTTCTTTGTTTTTTGGTTATAATCTTGACTTTCTTGCATTACTGTTTAGCGCACGATTAAGAATAATCAAAAATCCAATATAACGGCCATTAGAAAACTGAAAGTTTACGATGTTTCCAGAAACTCAAAAATTTGTAGAACAACACCGAGTAGATAACGCAATTTAGATTAAAAAAGTACTTTATAGATTTGAAAAAGTTATACCGGCTTTTAAAAAACATAGCATTTTACTTTTTTTAAGATATCTGGCAATACTGTGCTTTTAGAACTGTATAATCTGCTGTCGCATATGGCTGCTGCTATAAGCTGCACCATAGAGTCAAATGCGCACGTGTTATATAAAAGTGATGTCCACGCTTCTGGTCTGGTAATTTTTTATCGTACCCCCATTTTGAATTACCTTTGGTTTTAGTTTTCATTCTTTTCTTGACATCATTCACAAGTATTAGGGAGTTTTCTAACCGAAGTTAGGCCTTCAATGAGGAGTGTGCCGAAGGATTCTACTTCAATGTCATTCATGTATCTTCTAATCCAACGTTTAGGTTGGGTGTGTGCAAGGTAACAAAGATTTAGAATGTCAATGACAGGCACGAATGAACTGCAATGAAGTACATGTTCTTGGATCCAGTACTTCATTTAATACCAGCACTTTTATCATTTAAACAAAGTTTGGGTGGAATCGTGAATGCTCGAAATTAATCCAATTAATCAACCAAAAAATCTATTTTGAAAAACAAAATTTGCCGGGTCAGCAAGAAATGTTATACAAAGTGATTCACGACTGACGCACACAGGCGAATTATCCGAAATTCCTGGCCAAAAATATTTTTTGTACATAAACGATATTTTAATAACAAACAGGTAAAATAATAATAAAACAGTGCATCAGTTTTAATTAAAGATATGTTCGTAATATATTAAACATACTAGAAATTATACAGGATGATTCATAAGCTCTCTATATAATTTATTTATTTCAAAGAAATTTTTTTCTGGAAAAACGCTCGTACCACTCAATTTTTGACTTGTGTATTACAAAATCGTGCAGTTTATACAGGGTGGTTTATAAAATAGGTATTACGTGGCATTTGAATTTTTTAATTGAATTGCCCGTTTTTATTTTATATTCGGATTTTAGGTAATATATGTATTACATAAAACATAAAAATTAAAACAAATAATAATTGTGCACAAATGAACAGTACCTAAACCATAATTTATAAAACTAAGAAAATGCCAACAGTAAACTGTAACTACTGTGAGTGTTAAAGTGCATACATTATCAAAGCAATAACTTTAAATGCTTGAAACACACGTGTGTCGATAAAGCCAAATAATTTATATAAACTACCCTATGCGTATTTACAAAATAAATCTAATAGTTAATAAAAGTCCAATAACGGTAATGGCAATATCTGTAAGAAGCAGTGACATTTACGATTTACTCAGAATCATTTAAATCAGGTCGCTCAGGATTGTTTTTTGCAATATAAGGTTCATCGAAAAATCGTTTAGGATTGAGTTTTCTCATACTGGAGATTAGCGGGTCAGAGGAAACTAAAAGATTGAGCAAAATATCTTGCATATTTTGCCGTCTTGAAAATTTCCTAGAAAAACACTCTCTGAATTCTCTGAAGTCTTTATTGCGGGATTTTTGGGCTGCTTCACTAAGCTGCCCGATAGATAAAATTGAATTCTCAATTATCGCAGCACTATGAATTAAAATTTCGTAA
Organism: Abscondita cerata; assembly: GCA_030710515.1. Taxonomy (NCBI): domain Eukaryota; kingdom Metazoa; phylum Arthropoda; class Insecta; order Coleoptera; family Lampyridae; genus Abscondita; species Abscondita cerata. Next base: position 113,586 of record JALBCR010002577.1, read on the forward strand.
ACCGTAGTAGGCATATTACACCAAGGATAAAATTCGACGAACTTCCTAGCAGTAGCCTGGCAATACATTTTCAAGGGCTTAATTTTAATGGAATAACCGCTAGAAAGAGTCAATAAAATAATTCTAAATTGCGAAATTATTTTCTCATCAATGCCAGTTATTGTCGATGAAGCTTTAGGATCACTGAAAAATTGACGAGCAGTATTGCCGTCATTCGTACTGCCAAACCCTGGTTTTGGTTTATCGACTAACAAACCCATTTCGTTTTAGAAAAGCTCTTGAATTCTTTTTTTATTAGATACAACCTTTTCTTTATTCTTCTCTTCTCTTGCCTGCCTCTTACGAATTATCAATTTATATGATACGTGCAATAAACACGAATCCAGGCGTATAAAGGTGATAATCCGAATTGATATCTTGTTTCGTCCAAAATTTCCTTATTGAGTACTAGATCAATCTTATTGAAATCTTTTGAAGTAAGGCCACAAAGATAACATTTTTGAGTGGATGAATTGTCTGTAACAGCATTACATATTTTACCATCTATTTTTGTAAACAGTAATTTATGATGAACAAATATGTAGGTGTATTCGAGTGTAATTTTAGTAGGATTTAAAGAATAAATTTGATTTTCAACATATTGTATTTCCATCACAGATAGTTCTGTGGTTTCCTGCTTAAATTGAAGATAAACTGGTCTGCAATATAATATACGACTATTTTTGGAATTTGGATCACCATGGACTAATTGTACCGGGACAAGAGAAGTTAAAAAAATACTTGAATCCGAAATACTGGAATCACAAAACCTTTGTTTATATTCGCTCTGTCCAGAGCTTCCATGACATCCCCATTTGGTTATTAAATAAAGATCACTCAGGTCCCCAGAATCCCACGAATTACATACTTCTTTTAACGAATGACATAATCTAGTAACTGTATGATTCGGCAAACTTTGGATAGGTACCTTCAATAATGACCAAATCCAGGGGATAGCATCGTTTTTTTGCAAAGATAATTAATTCATAATTTGGATATAAATTAGAATTACGTTGTTTTGCTACATCTCTGATGACAATATATTGAAATTTTGTTAGTTTAGCCTCGACAAATAGTAATAATGCTTCATCAGACGAAAGTGGAACTGCATCAACTTTGGTATAACTTTTTCTATATTTTGATGCTCTCGTTGGCGTAGAAAAAGTTATATCCTTCATAACAATTGCTGTGTCTAACTTGCCTGCTGCTCGGAATTGCATTTGAGGAGCATAGCGAAGCTCCTCTGGGCTAAAAGATGAACGCATTTCTTCAATTTTTCTTTGTTTTGATCTTTCACTTGAACTGGAGAACTCGGCTGCTGACCTTCCACGGGTGTCAACTTTGTGTTCTTGATCAGCATTATAAAGGCAGGTAAAGTGGATTCTACCTTCCAGCCATAATTTATTTTTATTGCGAAATGCTTTAATATTTCTTGATGATGCCATTCACTTCTTCTTATGCTGTGTAACAAAATTTTTTAACTCTATATAGGACTCAGCTGACAACTTTGGAAATCCGGTAGCATTTTTCACTTTTTCAACCAGGTGATCACACTTTTTTTTAAATTTTAAAGAATCATAAGTTCTCAAATACTTAGACATGTTATTCTTTGTTAATGACACATAAAATGATTGTGAGCCTGAAAAAAAACACTTATTAACACACTTAATTTTAATAGTTTCATATTTATATAATTTCTATCAGTAACTTTCAATTCAAAAGAAAATATATGACAGCATCGCAAAATATCGCAGCAAAATGTAATTAATACTGAATAACTACATGTTTATTTTTGTTTTGTTGCAAGTTTGCTTGCCTAACTTGTAGGCGAATCCGGCATAAAAATTTGGTTTTTACGCGGTCTTTTCGTGTTAATAATACCTTAATTTTCGGCCATTACATTATGTATCTTACAAGGAAATGAGTGGGTTCCTAGAGCATTATTGTTTTTTTGCCTAATTTCATAAAAATGTATATAAAGTTAGTTCTGTTATGTGTAAAATAAATGTGCATAAAAGAACAGTGATTAAAGTTATTGATGATCATCCCATCCTGGGAAATCTAAGAACTTTACAAAATAGTCTTTCGACCCGGATTGACGAAAAATCGAGATTAAGCCACATAATATGGATTACCTATTACCGAGTGAAAGTGTAACACCGAGGGTATTTGAACCACTCAAATGTTGTCCATTATAAAACAAAGAAAAGCGTGAGCATCATAGGATAGCGCGGGAAGAGTAACGGTAATTGTGCAAGTGACGCCAAACCAAAAAGTTCTAAGTTACCGGCCATACAAGGGGAACACAGATGCCACTTTCCGTTCAAAAGTTCTGAATTATCGACCGACGATTGAGATGTATTGAGAGAGTCTTGTTATTTACAAACATAAATTTACAAACAACGCCGTGTTTTGTTTTAAATTTGTAGCAATCCAAATTTTGAAGGTGCACACGATTTCACCCCAGTTCCATTTCGATTCATGGTTAAGAGTTCCGAGTTTTATTTGTTTGTCGCTGAATGGGTACGGTGAGTACATGCCTACTTATTCCTTTGTTGTTTACATGATTATCTTGCACCTGCATTGTCATTTGTTACGAAATGCCAAAAATTAAATCAAGTATGGATCCCAAAACAATTTAAAACGATAAATAGTTAATTATTTCTAAACTTAAAAACCGTATGGATAAGCTAAAAGAGTTTGAACGATTTGTACTTGACCTTCAATCCATAACAGTTACCGAACAGTTGGTAGAACAAATAATTTTTCGTATTGATGACATAAAATTATTATTATCAGAGTATGAGCAATTATACAATCAATATTCGGCATTAGAACTAGAATATGCTGATATGGGCCATCCCTTACCAAATGAATAAGCATATTAAACAATTTCAAAAAAATAACGCTCCAAACATTGAAAGAGTAGGTCATATGTTAAATTACCTGAGATTGGTCTCTTAAATTTTAATGGAGAAATTCCCGAGTTTTCAAAATTTTTAGAGCGATTTATGTCATGTGTAGATAGAAATCCACATCTAACAGATGATTTAAAATTAACTTATTTGCAATCTTATCTAAAACCATCGGCATCTGATGTTCTGATCGGGTTACCAGCCATTAGCACTAATTATCTTCTTAAAGAACGGTTCCAAAACAAACGTATCCTCATAAAAGCGCCATTGTTGCTTATTTTATTAATTCCAAAACTCATAATAGGACAATCGTTGAGTTTCCTAAAGAGTTTCCGAAAGCAACACCAAAGGTTAATGAAACTATGGAGTTCTTAAGTGAACGTTGTAAATTAATAGATGATATCAATGTTTGTTTAAAAAGAAATACCATGCCCCAGCATTCAAACAATAACTTTAAGGACATTAAAAAAAATTTAAATAAAAAGGAGCACATTAAGGCCTTTGTCACAACCAATGCTGTGTGCCCTATGTGTAAGGAGAATTTTGAAATTATCTCCGCAGGATAGGTAGTCTAAAATAAAGAAACTTAGACTTTGTTTTAACTGTATAAGCCATAACTATAGGGAAGCTTGTAGGTCTTCCAAAAATTGCAGATCATGTCGCAAAAATCACAACACGTTGATTTGTTTTTCCAAACTTGCTTCTAATTTACAACCAATAAATACCCAGAACAACCAAAGGCCAGAGTCTACTGAGCGAGTAGAGTAACCTTCACTTAAGGATGAAGTAATTCCAGGATCAAGTCGTTCCACGAGTTGTAATTTTAATCTAAGTTCAAACGTTTTATTGTCTACGTCTCAGGTAACTGTAAAAAACGGTTCTTTTTCAACAAAGGCACGTGCATTACTGGAAATTTCCAATTTAAAGACAAATGACCAATCGCTGTCTAATTTGTGGGAGATGGACGAAGTAAGTCCTTCGTCAAATTTGTCTTTGTTATCCAGAGAAGAGAGGTTTTGTGAGACCCATTTTAACGAAACTAAAGAGGGAAGATTAACCGTTTCTATTCCCTTTAAGGGCAATCTTAGTAACCTTGGAGAATCTGGACAGTATGCTAGATCGCAGTTTCTTAGTTTAGAACGCAAGCTCCCACGCAACCCGCCTTTAAAAATAGAATACAGTAATCAAATTCGTGAATACATTTTTTTAAATCAAATGAGTGTATTGGAATCAATTAGAGAAAGTTCAAATGTCTCTTCGCAGTTTTTCAAAACCTTAAATGGTTTAGTTAATGTTAGTGTAATTCCCAATTACTTTTTACCACACCATTGTGTTTTAAGACAGATTCATTCACAACCAAAATGAGAGTTGTTTTGAATGCCAGTGCAAAAACATCAAGTGGTATTTCATTAAACGACGCGCAAATTGCGGGTCCGCTTGTACAGGACCAATTAATGAACATTTTACTTCGTTTTCGACAATTTAAGTTTGCAATAACCGGTGACATCGAGAAAATGTACCGAATGATACAAATAGATGAGTCCCAAAGAAAATTTCAAAGGATTTTTTGGCGAGATTTTCCTAACGAGCCACTTCAAGTTTATCAATTAAATTGTTTAACGACATCAGCAAGTTTTCTTGCTACGAGATGCTTAACGTTTTTGGCGGAACAACATTCAGAAATATACCCCAAAGCATCACGAGTCATTAAACAAAATTTTTACCTGGACGATTTGTTGTATAGCACCCAATCAAAAGAAAAACTTACAGAAATAAAATCCCAAGTATCAGAAATATTAAAATCTGGTTGTTTTATCATTAGAAAATTCTTGACAAATTGTTCACATGTACTGGAAGAACCTGTAACTAAATGCTCTTTTTCTAGCATTCCACTTAACGATAGGTCTAAGGCAAAGGCATTGGGAGTTAATTGGAACTCCACTAGGGATGACATCTTCTTTAGTTTTTCAATAAAACCAATCAATCCTGATGAAACTGAGTGGAAAAGAAACATGTTTTGTCTGAAATTGCAAGGTTATTCGATCCTATGGGAATTTTAACCCCAATATAGTAGGAGGTAAATTAATTTTACAAAGATTATGGCAGGAAAAAATTGGTTGGGACACCATTATTCCACAATATTTGGGAGACATGTGGTTGGAGTATTGAAATCAACTTGTCAACATAAATAAAATAAGTTTACCGTGCTGCTTAATCTCTTCTGATTCTATAACCACCCAAATTCATGGTTTTAGTGATGCGAGTTCAGTCGCATACGGAGCATGTATATAGGTGTATATTATCCGATGATAGAGTTTATTGCAATTTGGTAGTATCTAAATCCCAAAATCTGCTGCTTGCCGAGCTTATGAGTGAAATCTTGAAAAATTCGATGATAGATTCCACAACATTTTTTATTGGACAGACTCCATGGTCGTTTTAACCTGGAATAATTCAACCCCTAATCGTTATAAAATTTGTGTTGCCAGTCGTATAGCAACGATACAAGAATGTACTAATATTTCTGATTGGCGACACGTTAATTCCGACCAAAATCCTAGTGATTTAATATCAAGAGGCGAAAATGTAGAGAATTTATGTAATAACAGTTTTTGGTTTTGCGGGCCCAATTTTTTAAATTCAATAAAGAGTAATTTTGAATCTATTCTACTTTTAAATAGCGATGAACAAACTGAGATAAATATAATCTGTCTTAAAACTACGATAACAGTACTCTTTCAATTGTTTACGAGATTTTCGTCGTATACTAAATTAAAGAGAGTTCTATTATGTGCTTCGTTTCATTACTAACTGTAAGTTACCAGCAGAGAGTCGTATAACTCATGGTTTAACTGTAGAAGAATTGAAATTGGCTACACAAAAGGCTGTGTATCTTTGTCAACGTCAACGTGAAGTGTTTTCTACAGAAATAAATTTTTTGAAGAAAAAGGTTAATCTTATGAATTCAACCGTACAGTCATTAAATCCCTTTTTGGATTCCGCAAGTTGCATAAGAGTTGGTGGAAGAATAAAAAATTCCCAATTTGCCTTTGAAAAAAAGTATCCGTTATTATTGCCGAAAGGCCACAACTTAACTACTTTAATTTTTAAGCATTTCTATTTAACTTATTTACATTGTGGTGCACAACAATTGTTGTCATTAGTGAGAGAGTATTTTTGGCCAATATCAGGAAAAAATACAGCCAAATCAGTAATAAGAAACTGTGTAATATGTTTGAAGGCAAACCCTACCTTCTTTCACCCACTAATGGGTAGCTTACCTTCCAAAAGAATCCAAATGAATGTACCTGTTTTCTATAATGTTGGAGTGGACTACGCGGGTCCTGTTTTAATATAGAATCGTTATACTAGCGGGGCTAAACTGATTAAATCTTATATTTGCATTTTTGTATGTATGACTACCAAGGCCATACATTTAGAGTTAGCTACAAAATTAACAACCGAGTCATTTATAGAATTACTAAATAGATTTATAGCTAGGAGGGGGGTGCCTTTTAGCATTAGTAGTGATAATGGTAAAAATGTTGTGGGTGCAAGAAATTATCTAAACGATTTATATAACTTCTTTAAGAATCAGAACGTGAAAGATAAGATTGTTGCCCATCTCAGTCGGAAACAAATAAGATGGGAATTTATTACCCCGCGAACTCCTCACGAAGGTGGAATATGGGAAAGTGAGGTGAAATCGGTGAAGTACCATATTAAAAGAGTTCTTGGTAATACACAGTTGTGCTACGAAAATTATTATACTGTACTTACTAAAATTGAGTCTATTTTAAACAGCAGGCTTCTCTCGTGTTTGTCAAGCGACGCAGAGGATATCAACTCCTTAACACCAGGTCATTTCTTAATTTTACGTCCATTAACGGCGTTACCAGAACATGACTTTACCAAAGTTTAACCCAATCGGCTACGGTTATTTAATCAAATGCAGCAGATCGTGCAACATTTTTGGCAGCGCTGGTCGAGAGAAGTGGTGCCAAACTACCAACGTCGGACAAAAAGGGTATAAGCGGCTACCGGACATTATCACAATAGGAAAGGTAGTTCTAGTTCGTGAAGAAAACACAGCTCCTTTTCAATGGCCACTTGGAAAAATAGTATCAGTGCATAAAGGTAAACACGGCGTGATACGTTCAGTGACAATCAAATTTATGGTGGGTATGAATGGTACAGTGTGATTTACCGTGGGTGTTAAAGTTTGGCCTTTATTCAAAAATGTTTATTAGGGGAATAAAAATAAATGTAAGATAAGAACCTAAGAATTGTTTTAAAAATCCACCCCAAAACCACCCCCAAAAGTATTTTTTTTAGTTTTTTTCAATTTTATCGAAAATCGAAATTTTTAGAAAAACAAAGAACAACTAATAAAAAGAGGATAAAATTTTCTACCGATTGTTATATATATTGTCCATAATCAATAAATAAATAATAAAAAAAGAGATCCAGGAAGGTTTGTTGAAAAGAATTTCAGGTTTTGGTCACTATTGGGAATATTAATGACAAAATAATGTTCATTGCCTTGTTGCATATATTGATATTTATTTCGGATTGCCTAATTAATAAAATCGCATCTTCTTTTTCGTAAAACAAAACCGTTATACTATCAAGGAAAATTTGTTTCTCTATTTTTATAGTTTGTTTCCAAATTTATTTTATTTTTACAATAGTCCGTATAGTAAAATATGTGAAGTAACAAATTTATACTTGAAATACAATTTTTATTCAAATAACTTAAAGAAAAATAAAGTTATGTATTTCGGAAATATTACTGATGCCTTAAATAGGTTTTAAACATACACATTTGCATAGTAAAGTACAAGAAAGTTAGTTTCTTTTTTACAACTGCATACCTTCAGACAACCCTTCTTGCAGCTACATTTGACTAATTCCTCACAAGCCTTACTAACCTGAGGAATTGATATCCATTTTAGGATAAGTTTTCCCTCGGAAGATTTTAGCCACCCAAAATCACATGGATCTGGAGCGTCAATCAATGGTTTATTAGCAGAAACCCACATGCTTGCTTGATACAGAGCTCTCTTACAGTGAAGTAAAAAGCGTCTTGCGTGGGTGGAATTGTTTCCGGGTTGTTATTGCGGCAACAAAATATCTCCTTTCTCAGCTGATTCAAACTATTCGTTTCGCAGCCGTAAATTCTAACAAAAAAGGTTTCTAGCTTGTTAAATAGTGGAGAGGTTAATTCAAGAGTTGTGAATGGTTTCTCTAAGACTTTACATATTAAAGATATAATTAAATTTCCTACTCTTTGTAATGCTTAGAATGCGGTTTTTTTTTATCTTTTTCTTATTGAAGATGTGGAATCACATCTTGTTAGGATTGTAAACAAAGGCAAAGCACGGCTAAGTTGTGGTCCCAAAAAATGGAAAATGTTTTCAATATTTAATGTTTTCTGGTTCTTTCCGTTTCTAAAACATATGTAAATTGAAGAGTCATTATTAATTTGTTGAAAATATTCAAAATGATAGATCAACAGAATAATAATATCGGAATCTACGTTTTTGACTAAAACTGTTTTGATCCTGATCCCGTCTTTAGGGCATGAATAATGTGAAGAATAATTTTTGTGTCTGCTTCTTCATGATCACAACTTTCATACATTTCTGTTCCCGGACCAAGGTGTTGTACAGTATTTTTATATGTTATGTTAAAATTGCACTGTGGTGTTAGTTTCAGCTTCGAACAAGCAGCAGTTGTTAGATATGAAAAGAGCTCACTTTTATTTTGCGAGTTACAAAAGAATATTGACCATTTCTTGGGTATTTTCGTGTTAGTAGTAATTTTGATTCTTGCACTAGTACCCCAATTTTCTCTTGTGTCTGATTTGATAGATATTTCCCAATAGCTGTCCCATGCTATGTGCAATTGAGAGGTGTTTTAAATTCTGAATACAAATAGGTCAAAAACAATCATTAACAAAATCATTGAGAGTGATCGTTTGAGATGTTGGACGTAAAACGTGTATTAGACCACCACCATCAATTACCACAGCATCAAAAAGGAGCGGCTGGTTCGTCAACATCTGAGTTTTCCGTTTTACTCAATAAACACCGTAAAATGTCCGATTTGTGTGAATGAAACATTTTGTCGACACTCTCTCCCAAAGCAGGCGGAAATTCCTGAACATCATGAGCGAAAAACTCGTCGATATTTCCATTTCGCGACTATATAGATATATACAAGTTAGCAAGTATGGACATGTTACTTTTCAAACATGTTGGTTTACCAAAAAGCTTTTTGTTTTATCTAGAAGAACTTGTTGTATATATTCATCATACTGTTTACGTCCAACAGCCTCAATGTTATGTATTGAATGTTTACCTTCAGAAATTTCTCCATTTAAGTTAACCAGGTCATCCGCAACTTCAATAAATCGATTGGTTTTCATTTTAATAATATTTAATAAAGAGTTAACATCATTAAGAAAATTAGATTGCTCTTTCTGCCATAGTGAAAAAATTCTAAATCATAAGGTGGAACTAAATTTGTGATATTCTGAAAAGCCTCAATTTGTCATCTTAATTCTGGGCTATAAATCGACCAATTTATTAATGACTCATCATCTTGGGTAATTCCAATTATACCTCCACTACCTTTTAAAATCTTATTCATTTGTTCGTGAGCTTGTCAATAGCGATAGAAGAAAATCGTTTATGTGATCTATTGACTACACATCTTTCCTTCAAGAACTCGTTCAGGGTTGATTGTGGTAATCTTTTCATATCTTTGACGTGCACAGGTACCCATCTTCCATAATGATAATGATCTAAAGCGAAAAAAACTTTTCCAATATATTCTAAACACTGCACATACAGGGTAAAAAGTCCTTGGCGATGAGCACGTACAAACAACAGCAGTACGCCCTCAAATTTTAATATGAGATACCAAAATGCGAAAGTTGTATTTTTCATGTTTTGGACGATCCAGTTTTCTATATTGGTTACTGAAGATGACTCTTTATGTGCCTTGTGCAGTAGTTTAAGCTTTAAGCTTCATCCTATCCTGAACCTCTTAATACGTCCCCAATGCCTTTAGTGAAATGTTTCTCTATGCAAAAACCATCCAACATAACTACCATATTAGAAACAGAGAAGTGGCTCCATTGAAGTTTCTTCATAAAGGATATATATGGGTTGATCACCTGTAATTATGGGTACTTGTTGGGGATTAATATGAGCTACAGATGTTTTGACAATATGCATTGCATGTAAAATAATTCTTGGATCAGTTGAGGATTCATTAAATAGTGGTAACAGTCCGCTGATATGTAAAGTAACTGCCTTAGATTGACGAGCATGGTAGCCCGACCAGATGGAAACAAAATCAGTTTCGGTATCGTTTACTTCATTGATTTGTTTTGAAACCAAGAAAACCCACAAGTCCTCTTTTATCATTTCTGTAAGTAAGTCAATGTTTAATGACACCTTACTAAATGCAATATTTGTTTGATTTATATTAGCTGCTGTAGGCAATTTCGTGAAGGAATATAGAAGCTTAAAATTTTTTTATGAATTTCGGGATGATGTGAATAATCTTGCAACTCCGTGATCAATGTGTTTTCTTGCTTGGAAAAGCGATACAACACACCCATGAAATGAATCCTTAGATGAAGTCGATGACGGATTGTGATCAATATTGTCTACATCGGCAATTGTAAATAAACCACTGCGCATTGGTATGGGACAAACAACATCTTTAGAGTTGTACTCTTATACAATTGACTGACCAATCATGCGCTCAATGTATTTTACCCTATTGTATGAAACAGATAAACCAAGTCAATGTAATTCATTGATTAACCGAGCACTTTTAGACAAAAAATGAAGAAAAAGCCCTAAGTAAATAGGCAATGGTGGTTCGGATCTTTTAGGAATCGCAACATTAAAATGAATAAGCTGACAAAGACTAAGTGTACTTTGTTCTTTTTCAATGTTTTTTTCTAAAGAAGGGCCATACAAAATAAGTCCTATCAGGAGTTTCAGTTTGTCAGACACCGATCCTTCTTGGCAGTTTTCTTGAAATTCTTCTACGGTATATTCAAATTTTTTTTGTTTTATTATTTCTCGTCGGCATATAAGAGCTGCTTTACTGAGTGTACGAAAATCTTTTCAGTGTTTGTTTCGGGTAAAGAAGATTGAACAACGTCATTCATGGTTTTAGCGCAAACTAAGATTCCTCAGTCAATATAGATTTAAATCTGTCTAATATTGCAATCTTTAAACGTGTTCTGTTAACAGCAGAAATGTTGTATTGTAACGCCTTTGCTTTCATGTCGTCATATATAGATTTTAATGGAAAATAAGTTTTGCCGAAGATTAGATTTTTTTCAAACATACTAAGAATTTCCTCAAGCAATCTATCACTTGGCACATCATTATTGATACTTTGATTATATTGTTTTGAGAGAGTTTCTTATTGACCATTGAAATTCACCAAACAAGCAGTATGGTGTTTCAGTTCATTCGAAACTACATCACCAACCAATAACTCTTTAATTACGTAGTGTTCAATTAAAACAACTGTTTTATGTTGTAAACTTTTTTTTAATTCAACTTTTAGAAAGCAATTAAGAGGATTGTTTTTGTCCTACAAAAAAGGCACTGCACACTGTCTTCTGGTAACTTTGTCACTATTTCCGCCTTCATTGGAGCTAATGTTCCTTTGTTTATCTTTACGAAGTTTCTTTCGACAATTTGAGTGCCATTTTGCTTGATTAATTATTAAACTATCCACATCTAAAACTATTTCTCCTAATGCAAAAAAATTTCTTGTCGTTGCAAATTTAAAATCATTGATAAAAGTTTTATGAGATCTTTGAATTGCTATATTGTCCTTTAATGAAGCTGGACATTTAAGGACCTGTTTTGTTTTGTTTTGACATATTATACAAATACTATATTCGACTTCCATTCTGAAAGAAACAAAACATAATCAATTAACCGACAATGCATAAGCGTAATGTTTCCTCGACAAATCAATGCCCATTAACATTTTAACGAAGAGAAATTTAAGAAGTATGTTCGAAGCCTACTAAAAAAACATTTCTTAAAAAATAAAAGAAAACAAATGATATCGTTTTTATTTGGAAGCTCACACAGAAATCAGTATGCGATCGATTTATCGCAGACACGTTTTTTTCCCGGTTGGTTTTTATTTTAACACATTGTGTGTTTATATACTATAAATTATCATATTTACAATTGTTTTAAATACACTTACCTTACAAATAGCGTACTCACACACTATTGTAATAAATGTAAATTATTGCTGTACTACGAAGGATAAATCTGAGCGCGAACTAAGGTTTGCAATAACTAACTGAACTCCAGACATGTTGAAGCTAGATAACAGTGTTGCCTTTTCGTTGAGTTGAAAAAGGCATTTCTAATAATGACTAAAACTAAAAATTCTTCACAATAAATTAAGTAATTAAAGTTGTATATTTAACTTTATTCAGGGTAGGAAATGTTTGGAAATGTATACAGGTCTTTCGCTTGCTCTTCTTTTTGTGTTATTTATTTATAGATTATGGACAATATATATATATATATATATATATATGTATATATATATATATATATATGTATATATGGTATATATATATATATACCATTCGATAGGAAATTTTATGCGCTTTATTTTAGTTGTCCAGTGTTTTTTAAATCAACGGTTTTCGATAAAATTGAAAACAACTAAAAATTGTACATTTGAGGATGGTTTGGGGTGGTTTTAAAAAGTATACGTGAGCTCTTATCCCACATTTACTGTTAGGGTCCTAATAAACACTTTTTCAGTAAAGGCCAAACTTTAACACACACGGTAACTCACAACCCATTTTTATATGGAAATTCATACCCACTATTAGCTCAGGGCAAGAAATCAAGAGATCAGTGCATCATGTTTGCGTTTTGCCGGACTAGGCTTCATTAAATTAGTTCTTTTTGTTTAATATTTACATTTCTGTTGTATGCAGCACATAAGGTGCTAGTTTTTGTTATTGCATGTTAGTTAGGATTTTGTTGAAATACCTGTCGGTCATTTCAAAGGGGGCGATGTTTATTTTTGTTTTGTTTGCAAGTTTGCTTGCCTAACTTGTAGGCGAATCCGGCATAAAAATTTGGTTTTTACGAAGACGCGGTTTTTTCGTGTTATTATACGTTAATTTTCGGCCATTACATTATGTATCTTACTAGGAAATAAGTGGGTTCCTAGAGCATTATTGTTTTTTTTTGCCCAATTTCATAAAAATGTATATAAAGTTAGTTCTGTTATGTGTAAAATAAATGTGCATAAAAGAACAGTGATTAAAGTTATTGATGATCATCCCATCCAGGAAATCCAAGAACTTTACACTACACTTTAAAACATAATTTAAGCATGAAGTTGCAGTTAAACTATGTTAAACAAGGTACTTTTTATTTGTCAAAATTTTAAAATGCTATTTATAAATTATGTCTTGTACATGGTTTTAAAAACCTAAAAAAAAGCAATCTACCAAAAATATACATAGTACAATATAATACTTATTACACAGTCTACTTACCTCCGGCAACAGGTTCCATAACTAATTATACTAAGATATTCTAAGAACCACTAAAAACTTGTCACAAATGCAGCACTTCAAAATAACACTTTCGACAAACGCCTACTTTGCACTAAAATATTTTTCAACAGGCTACTGTAATTATTAAACAATGGGTGGTTTATGACACTCAGTTAACCCATAAAGCAAATGTAGGTAAATATTATTGAAATCAGGCACTTTGAGTTTTTGGAATTTTGACCACGAGTTTCCGATAATTCGCCTATGTGCGACGCCACGGAGTTTTATGTGAAACGGCGTATATTCATTAACTTCTATTACAGTTCAATTATGTAAGTGAATAACGACTATAATTTAGAAAAACGACTATATTTTAAAATATTTTAAGTATACAGAGTGCTCTAAAACAAAGTGGTACACCAAAGTTGTGTTTTTTAATGGAACAGCCTGTATATAATTGAATTTTTGAATTCTACTAAAAAATTAAGCTGTACTTTTATAATCGTTCCTTATACTTAGAGCGTATTAAGTTATGTCCATTCTTCTTAAAATGAAAAGTTTTTGAAAAAATGCATTTCTTATGATAAAAATAATTACAACAAATTTACAATTAGGTTTAAATAAAAGAGTGTTTTCCTGGTTTACTTACTGATTGATTTACAATTTATAGTTTAATTAGTAGAACATTCTCGATGTAATAATGGGCTTATTTTAAATAATAGAACACACTGTATTATATAAACTTGTCGTATAGCCTGCTTAAGTGTCTTTCCACTTTCATTTACGCTATAGGCTACTAAAATCTTCAAGTTTTCCAGTATTGAAAGATTTTTAAAATTTTGCGTTTCCTGTATGTACACGTAAATATCCTATTAAAATTAGTCTAATTAATGCCTATCTAAATAATATTAAGGCTGCAATTCCTAATATGTTGCAAAATGTAAAAGGTTTATTAGACAAAAAGAAAACAATGTTTATTCAACAAGATGGTCATCACGTAGAACATTTATTATTGTTTTTTGTTAAATTATTGTGATATTACGTGTTAGTTGTCAAGATGTAGACATTTTTTAATAAACGTTTTAATTAAATTTAATATGGTGTTAACTACTAAATCATGCGCCTTTATTGCATTACTGACATTATAAAAAAATGAAGTTTTGGTAGAATATTTAATTGAAAGAATGGTATAGGACAAGCCACATAAAATACCTAAATAAGTTAAAAACCTAAAGGTTTGAATTATGAAAACTTTTATAAGGTAAAAGTGAATTAAATAAGCTATACGATAAGCTTATAAAATACAGGACGTTCTATTAAAAAAGCCAATTGTTACAGCGAGAATGTTATATTAATTAAACAAAAATATAAACACCCTGTAATAATATTTTTATTAGTCAATCAATAAATAAACTAAAAAAACTTCTTTTATTCAAATCTATGAGAAAATTAATTTTTTTTCTAAAATTTACATTTTAGGAAGAATGGCCATAACTTAGTATACACTCTGTATTTAGGTATAGAAACCCTTATAAAAGTAAAACTTAATTTTGAGTAAAATTTGAAAATTTAATTACATACAGGGTGTTTTATTTAAAAAGGTACAACTTTGATATACCATTTTGTTTTAAAGCACTCTGTATATTTAAAAATATTATTAAAATGTAGGTAGTCCTTATTGACTTACATAATACAACTGAATAAAAGTAAACGGATGCATGCCGTTTCTCCTAAAAACTCCGTGACGTTGGTTGTGAATCACCCTGTATAAGCAGTTCATGAATGATGCAGCACATGAAACGTTCTGAATTAGTCATTGCATTTTAAAAAAATATTTAAATTTTTATGTCAGGATTTTTCATTTCCTATTTAAACAGTGACAAACAAAATTTCTCTGTACTCCACATTTGAGCAAGTAAGTTCTCGAAATACAATTTACATATTATTTATATAATATTTTTATTTATTTATCTGAAAGTTTAATGTAATAGTAAGTACTTGCAGCACATTTTTTTAATTAAGAAAATTTTAAGAATAGATACTGATGTGATAACTATATTTTTGAATTGAATAATCTTGAATTGTGTCACGTAAACGGCAGTATTCATTAGTCTTACATTAATCAAAAATCTTCTTAGTGGTGCGGTATAATCATAATTTAAATTGCCTTGAATTTCCCACAAGAAAACACAATTAAGCAAAGAAGGTAAAGCAACAACTATTAAATACGCTTCGACATTTTACAAATTGTAATAAAATTACCTAATCAAAAATTTTTGTTTTATTTCATTTTAGCGGTTTATCATACACTAATGTTTTCCTTAAATTAAATTAACTCTTCGGTGCTCTAAATAAACTTAATTACGGTGAATAAGATCGTTTTCTTAAACGAAAATTTCTGTGAGAAAGACATTTAATTAATTATTTTTATTTTCCCTCTATAATGTTTATTAAAATTAAATCAAGAACAGTGTTTAACAAACCCGCGAGAATTATTTTACAGTTTTAAGGCTACAGTGTTTGTGCCGTAAGAAAATTAAGTCGTTATTTATTCCAAAACGAATTAAGAAAATTTTATGAGCTCTTTTTTTCAAATTTGGTAATTAAACGTATAATATGTGAAAACGCAAGCGTATACCATCTTGCTCAAATAACCCATTCTTTATTGTCAATTAAATAAGAGTGTAGAGAAAATAGGTTGGGGATTTGACTTCGGCATTTGATCTAATACTTTGAACCTTCGTAGATTATATCAAGTAGACGCTAACAAGTATTTAAAGGCGAACAAAGCAATTACTTAGAAACAAGAAAGGAAGGTGTTTTTATTTGCCAAATTTTGATTTATTGTATTAAAATACTTTCTTTGAACAATTTGAGGATATTTGTCTTTGATTGTTTTTTTTATTATTGAGAACTATACAGACGACGAAAGGAAAATACTTTAAATTGTATTATAGCAATAGCATGCTGTTTTAATCATTCTCAGTTTTGGTTCAGCCTTAGTATGTAATGACACTAAGCAAGAAATTTAGCGGCCATATAAAAAATGCATTGGATTTTTCTTTAATTATTAATAAAAGCATGTACTTATTTGAAATAGAATTTTCGAAAAAATTGTCTCAACCTTTAAATAACTGCATTAATACTTTTTTGTCATACGAATTAACAGAATTTTAATTGTACCGTGTGTCACGGAAAATCTGAAGCATTCTGTTTTACATGGGGAATTTAAAAAGTCCGATTTATATGTCCCCAAAGTGTTAGAATAATGTCCGTGAAGTTAGCCCCTCACTTTCGGAGTTTACATTCACTTTGGTTCTTATTAATTAGTAAGTTGTTAGTAAGTATTTGTAAGCTAAAAATGTAAATTTGTAAGTGAATTTTCGAATTTATTTTAATAAAAACAGTTTTTGGGGCTAACTTCTCGGTAGCCTCGCTATCTTGCAATATCAAAATTTTATTACCGTCATTAATTAGTAAGTCATTTGTAAGAATTTGTAATCAAGTTATCAGAATTTGTAATCAAATGGTATCTCTTAATTTAAAAAACTGTAGTGCGGCTAACTTCTCGGAAGCCGCGCCACTTTGAGAAACAATGTTTTTTTCCTAATCAATATTTAGTAAATGATTTGTAACAATTTGTAAGCATAATCTCAAAATTTGTAAGTCACTTTATTTCTACCAACAGTCCAAAAACGTTCTGGGGGCTAACTTCACGAATGTTACAAAAACATAAACAAATGGTTGAATTTGTTTATACCTCTAAGTAATAATTAGTAAGTTGTATGTATTAATTTGTAAGCATAATATAATTTTTTGTTACCCAATTACATTGGCCCAAGCTTATGTTAAAGGAGGTACCTATATTCATAAAATACTACATTCACACATATTGATTAAGCTTTAATTATTAGTTTACCAATTATAGAAATTATGGTATTAAAAAGTATTCATGGAGTAAGCATCATACCTATCTTGAAAGTAATTTTCCCAAATTTAAAAAAAAAATTGGAAGGAAATTGTCAGGTGATCCATCTATATTGCCTCAATAATTAAAAAATCGTATGTAACAAATGGTTAAATTAGTTTTAAGTAACAATTAGTAAGTCGTATCTACTAATTTGTAAAGGTCGTATGTACTAATGTAACCCAGTCAAAATGTGGCAATCTAAAGGTAAAGTAAGTTGTTGAAATACTTCTTCCGCACAGATTTCAAAGCTTTAATTGTTGTTCACGAATTGGTATTTTTTTAGAAAGAATATGGTGCTTTGTAAAGTTTTCTGAGGATTAAGCAATAACTCTAGTGAAGGCCATGAATTTACAAATAGCATGTGATGGAGATTAATTTTGTCATCGACAAACTTCATACCTTGTTGATACAAACATTTCAACGTTATATGTAATATCAAAGTATATTCGCTCAATAAGTACGATTCTAACAAGATGTATCACTTTCTTACAACAAACAAATACATTGGAGTCGTTCAATATATTAAAAAAACAATAGATTGGTACATTGGTGAACAGGTAGGATATTCGAATTCTTGGTACCGTGTTTGTAACTATTAAGCCTCTTTCGGTGCTTACACTCATAAGGTATCTACATAAAAATGAAAACTGTCAACAACATAATCCTTTTATTTTACACCTCCTTTGTTTGAATTCGAAGAATACCAGAATTGCAATGCCAAAGAAGCTTAAATTTTGAAAAATTCCAAGTATCTACAATGAAATGAACAAGTTCATAAAGGCCATCATTTTTTATTTTCTTTATTTTAGATTTGCAACTGTGTTTGCAACGGTTTGACAATTAGTTTTAAAGAACCGTGTATTTAACTTATTTATTTATTGTTTTTCCTGTTCTTAATTCATTTACAATTCCTGAATTGTGGTGTTGCTGTTGTAATATGTACTAGACACATAGTATAGTACTGACAATTCGGTTACGGTGCATTGTGTTGTAAAAATTTTAAACTAAACTTTTAAAGATTTGATAGTGCCGGTATTATGGAATTTTGTTGTTCGGTTACATACAAGACTGAGAAGGTGAGTTATTTTTTGTATAGATCTTAAAACATAACTTGTCTGGGAACTCTATATCTTCAGACATTCGTGAAGTTAACCTTACCATAACGCATTTTGGAGTGTAGACAGCAATAAAGTGACTTACAAATTTTGAAATCACCTTTACAAATTAGTAGATACGACTTACTAATTGTTACTTCAAACTCATTTAAACATTTATTACATACGATTTTCTAATTATTAAGGCAATGTAGATGGAGTACCCGACAATTTCCTTCCAATTTTTTTTTAAATTTGGGAAATTTACTTGCAAGATATGATGCTTACTCCATGAATACTTTTTAATACCATAATTTCTATAATTGGTAAACCAATAATTAAAGCTTAATCAATCTGTGTGAATGTAGTATTTTATGAATATAGGTACCTCCTTTAACATAAGCTTGGGCCAATGGGATTGGGTAACAAAAAATGATATTATGCTTACAAATTAATACATACAACTTACTAATTATTACTTAAAGGTATAAACAAATTCAACCATTTGTTTATGTTTTTGTAACATTCGTGAAGTTAGCCCCCAAAACGTTTTTAGACTGTTGGTAGAAATAAAGTGACTTACAAATTTTGAGATTATGCTTAAAATTGTTACAAATCACTTACTAAATATTGATTAAGAAAAAAACATTGTTTCTCAAAGTGGCGCGGCTTCCGAGAATTTAATTACAAATTCTGATAACTTACATTCTTACAAATGACTTACTAATTAATGACGGTAATAAAATTTTGATATTGCAAGATAGCGAGGCTACCGAGAAGTTAGCCCCAAAAACTGTTTTTATTAAAATAAATTCAAAAATTCACTTACAAATTTACATTTTTAGCTTACAAATACTTACTAATTAATAAGAACCAAAGTGAATATAAACTTCTAAAGTGAGGAGCTAACTTCACGGAGCCGTTAGAATAGAATAGAATAGAATTTTTATTTATACGTTACAATTATAAAAATTGTTTGTACACGTCAAAAATAGCATGCATTCAACAGCAGCCCAAGTAGTAATTATACTACAGATAAAATATACAATATTAAAAAATATTAAAAAAATTGATTCATAAAATGCATTGTCTATTAAGATAGATTTAATTGCATATTTAAAGTTTTCAATGTTCATTATTTTAAGTGATTGAGGTAAACAATTGAAGAATTTAGGTCCAAAATAATTAAAGCCGCATCTGTTACCTAGAAGTCTAGAATAATCAATATTTATATCACAAGCATTTCTAGTAAAGTGCTCATGAATATCATTATTCAATGTATAATTAGCCAGGTTTTTTTAACATAAATAAGACAGTGATAAATATACAAACATGAAAAAGTGAGTATTCGCAGGGGGATGAATTGATGTTTTACGCCGGCTCTATATTTCAAATTTGTCATAATGCGAATTATTTTTCTTTGAAGTACAAATATACGAGATGAATGTGGTACTTGACCCCAGGCTATCAAGCCATACTAAATGGGCGACACAAAAAGTGAGTAGTACGCAGTTAATAGTACATCAATTGGAACTAGATTGTCTAAATTTCTAACTGCAAATATATTTTTAAACAACTTTGTTGCTACAGTGTCAATATGTTTGACCCATTGTAATTGAGAGTCAAGATGAATGTCCACATACTTAACTTGGCGAGCGTAATCACCAAACACAGGTTTATGACCAAAAATCACATTTACTGTTATTAAATTTAAGTTTATTTCTCCCAAATTAAATGATTTGCTGATAAGTGATTAGCAATATCGTATAATGTATATTAATATTAATGTATATCTATTAGTTAAATAACTAGCAATTAGGTCACAGCTGACTGTATTGAAATTGTAGTAACGTAATTTTTTAATAAGCAGTAAATGCTAGACGCAGTCAAAGCGGATCCAGACATTAAGGCGCGGCCATAAAGGCGCGGCCGGTAGGGCGCAGGACTTTTGGGCGCAGGGATTTTTGGGCGCAGGGACTTTTAGGCGTAGATACTTTAGGGGGCAAGGACTTTAGGGCGCAGATATGGTTGAGGTCAAAAACCGAATATGCAATTTTGGCGATTCATACTTTTAAAACGTAAATTCACGTAATAATTAAATAAACAAAGTTTTTAAAAGACTCGCATTTTCATTAATAATATGAAATACACCAAAAATTTAAAAAAAAAACATTACTCACAATTGATTCAGAGTCATTTTTACGAAAAACAATGGGTTCCTCATTTAAAATTATCATAAAATGAAATGAATTCTCCTCTTCCCGTAAGTAATTTGAGAGTTATGTACTTAGGTAGCAAGTAAGAATTTTTGACTTTCATTTATAAGCGTGTATCAGGACAGTAAACATATCTTTCGAGATACATAGTACGAAAATTACGCTACTTTAAACAGAAACTTTATTATGAAATTGAATAATAACTATATTAACAGATTTATACAAAGATACAAAGTCGTATAGAGATACTTCAATTAACTAAAATTTGATCAATGACAATTTAAAAATTAGTGGTTCGTACTTAAACAATCTTAAAGAATTCAGTTGAGTAAATAATTTTTTATAATTTTTTATAATTTTTATTTATGACTGAGCTTCCCGACGAAGCCACAGTAACTGGTAAAGGAACAGAATAATTGTAGTGATTAGATCTTCAAAGAAAGAACTGACGTCATAATAATCAATCAATTAATGATTTAATTTTATAACCACCAAACCTACTGATTCTTTTAAATGGGCCCGTTTTAAATAAAGTGTTAAAAACAATGAAAACAATTTGTAAAGTGAAATGAAACAAAGTGGTCGTTTAACGTTTCTTCTTATTTTATATAAAACATTGACAAAACTCAGAATAACATTTGAAATAATATTGGTTAAAAACTTCTCTTTACATTTTATTTTATTTTTGCCGAAATCGTTTGGTAACCTTCCCAGACTTACTATTGAACAAATGATAGTTTCACCGATGTATTTTCCTTAAAAAATATGCAAATACCAAAACAATAAGAGGATTAAGAGCTTGCAGGTGGTGCAGCAAGTACATTTTTTCGGTTATAGGATATTTCAAAATCTTTTTTATTCTTTGATGTACACTCATATGATTTAAAACTTGGACACCACAATTTCTGTAAACAAAAGTTTGCACATTGTGAAGCGGGCTTAAGGGTATCATTTACAATTCTAACAGCAGGTAGTCTCAGCAGGGGTTATCTTATAGAAGGACTGTAGAATGAATCATTACACTAAGCACGTTTTAGAAAATAGGTAATTTACGTTGCTTACTTAATTTTTTCTTTAAAGAATATATTTGAAGGTATCGCTAATTAAACACCATAGCTCGATTAATTATCGAATCAAAATTTTGTTTAGGAAATGTTTACAAAATAAAATTAGAAATAATTTTGATTTAAAAACGTCTACAAGCAATAACTTTTAAATTAAATCAAAAACTAAACATGGTTATTTGGGTTGACTGATTATTACTTATTTTTAAATAAATCTAACCTACTAATTATTGTAAGTTATTAAAAAAATCATTAAACTCTCTATTCATAATATTTAGTCCTTACAAAATGTATATTTTATGACGTTTCATTTTTTCTGTAGTTAATATAAAAAGTGAAAATAAAAACTAAGGCAATTCTTATTGTCAACGTATATATTTAGTTTTTGACAAGAATTTATTACATAATTATAATTAAGATACCAAGTTATAGTTTAAAATTAAATGAAAACTTTTTTTTAAATAAAGGTATTACTATATAAATAAATATAAGAAATCAATAATGGGTGTGACCTCCATTATTATTGATACATTCTTGGAGGCGTCTGCTCATTGACGCTATCAAGGTATCAATATAATTAATATTAATCGTTTCCCATGCGGTATCAATGGCTGCAATTAGTGCATTACGGTTTACTGGTATAAAACTTGTTGTCTTCGGATAACAGCAAGTATTCGAGCCCAAACATTTTCGATAATGTTAAAATCTGGGCCAGGGTAACAGCTCCAAGTTATTTGCTTGTATCCAGTTGCGCACAACCTGCGAAGTATAGGGTCATCATATCCCGATAGTTAATTATCGAATGTTCCAAGAAAATATGTGTAAATAGTAAATGGAATCTACTAACGTAACGTTAAGTCGTTAATTATAGTTACATAACTCTCCTTTCATAAGATATAGTTCATATTAATATGCTTATTGTAAAGCTTCGTACACACCTGAACAACAAACCGAGGAACAAACAGAACAACGAACCGAACGGCAATCGGAACATTAATTTGGACGGTGCTACGTACGAATTTTAGAACAGATTCGCAAGTCCTGATTGTTCCACGAACGGTTTGCGGCGTTCCCGCAACTTGTCGGTTTTTCTCCGACATCAAAGAAAATGCGCGCGAATGCGTTTGCAGGTTTGGACGAATCTAAACAAAACGGCGAACAAACTTATGCGGGAGAATTAAATTATTTATTTTTGTCCTCCCTTTTGTGGGTTTGTTGTGTTTTAGGTAATATTATGGAGTTGACAGAAGAAAAATGTTTTAAATTAATCAGTGTTTAAGAATGCAAGAAAAAAATGATGTCCCTATTAGCATCATTTGGGCGGGAAATTTCCAAAATAAAAAAAAAGCGAAGTAAATTATAATTTTTTACTCTTCTTTGTGCGTAAAATTTTGTTGGCACTATCTTCTTGTTTTCCGCAATTTTCTCTTCTCAATAATAAATATATATAAACTGAAAACTACTGAAAATAATTATGGGAACAGCACAAACGTTCCGTTTGTTGTTCGGATTGTGGAAATCATAAAAGATCGTTTGTCGTTCTGTTTGACTTTCGGTTCGTTGTTATGTTTGTTGCTCGGTTTGTTGTTCAGGTGTGTAAGAAGCTTTACAACTTAAGCAACAATTTTTTGGCGAATAAAGATTAGTTTGTGATGTAATATTAGAAACACAAATTTATATCATATCAAATTTATGACAACTTAAAACCAAGAACGTGTATGTTATGAATAAGTGTCAATAACAATAGAATATCCTTGCTTGTTTAATTTACTTCCTTTGAGTCATATTGCTCTAAGGGTTGTTACATTACCGTAGGGCATTACCGAGTAAAATAGAATCTTGAACGCACTTTGGAAAGAGCCATCGGAAGTGGTAGACCTAAAGTATCAACACGTGCTCAAGATCTCGAGTTGTTTCATTACGTAACAGAACAACCATTTGATACATACCTCAGGGCTATAGCAGATACACATTTTCCCGGATGCCGTATAACTGCACAAAAGATTAAAGAAGATGGGAATAAAGAAGTATAATGCTGCTGCGAAAGAAGTTTTCAGTGACGAAAATATGAGACGTCGTCTGGAATTTGCAAGGCGATATGTGAACGAACCTTTGGAATTTTGGAATCGAGTGATTTTTAGCGACGAAAAAACGTTCAATAGCCGCAACGATGGACCACTAAAAGTTTTTAGAATGGAAGGAACTCGTTACGAAAATAATCACATATGTCCTAAAAAACGAAGTGGTTATTTTTCTGTGAATGTGTGGGGTTGGGTTAGCGCGCGGGGTCCAGGAGTTTGTTGGGCTATCGATGGACGTCTTGATTCTGCTGCGTATTTAGATATTTTGGAAACTATTATGAAACCTTCAGTCGAAGTGTTTTATCCAGACGAAGATTATATTTTCCAACAAGTAAGTATTCTTATTTCACTATACTTTCTCCAAAAATAGTTCGGGATCTGTTGAATTAACATTTTCATAATGTATTTTTGTTGTTAAAGGACAACGCCCCTATTCATACTTCGCGGGTTGTGCGCAATTGGATACGAGAAAATAACTTGGAGCTGTTACCCTGGCCAGCAAAAGCCCAGATTTTAACATTATCGAAAATGTTTGGGCTCGAATACTTGCTGTTATCCGAAGACAACAAGGGCCAAATTTTATACCAGTAAACCGTAATGCACTAATTGCAGCCATTGATACCGCATGGGAAACGATTAATATTAATTATATTGATACCTTGATAGCGTCAATGAGCAGACGCCTCCAAGAATGTATCAATAATAATGGAGGTCACACCCATTATTGATTTCTTATATTTATTTATATAGTAATACCTTTATTTAAAAAAAAGTTTTCATTTAATTTTAAACTATAACTTGGTATCTTAATTATAATTATGTAATAAATTCTTGTCAAAAACTAAATATATACGTTGACAATAAGAATTGCCTTAGTTTTTATTTTCACTTTTTATATTAACTACAGAAAAATGAAACGTCATAAAATATACATTTTGTAAGGACTAAATATTATGAATAGAGAGTTTAATGATTTTTTTAATAACTTACAATAATTAGTAGGTTAGATTTATTTAAAAATAAGTAATAATCAGTCAACCCAAATAACCATGTTTAGTTTTTGATTTAATTTAAAAGTTATTGCTTGTAGACGTTTTTAAATCAAAATTATTTCTAATTTTATTTTGTAAACATTTCCTAAACAAAATTTTGATTCGATAATTAATCGAGCTATGGTGTTTAATTAGCGATACCTTCAAATATATTCTTTAAAAAAAAATTAAGTAAGCAACGTAAATTACCTATTTTCTAAAACGTGCTTAGTGTAATGATTCATTCTACAGTCCTTCTATAAGATAACCCCTGCTGAGACTACCTGCTGTTAGAATTGTAAATGATACCCTTAAGCCCGCTTCACAATGTTCAAACTTTTGTTTACAGAAATTGTGGTGTCCAAGTTTTAAATTTCATAAGTGTACTTTGTTATTGTTTAGGTATTTCAAGAGATTAGATCCTAACGTACTTATTTACGTCGTTGGATTTACATAAATCATCAAAGTATATTCTAAAACCTAGTACCACAACATTGCTGTAATAGTATTTAATGACATTTCTAGTATTTTTAGTTTGTAGAAATATTAAGCCTCTGAACAACGTGGTTATTGAAGTAGCGAAAGCCGTTTATTGTTTACTGAATTACTGATTGTATGTATACCTATAATAAATAAGCAAAATGCACTTAGCTCTGCTCATTTTAGTTTAGTGACTAGTGCGATCACATTCTCTCCATTAGAATTAACTTATAGTGTTTCTGAAATAATGGAAGTGATTTCACAAAAAGGGAAAAAAAATTTCATAACAATGGGCATTGTTACGTTTTTGATAGATTCAGTACATGTCAAACAAAACAATTTTGGCGAACAAAAAAATAATGGTTTCAAAAGCCGTATTTATCAATTAGATGGTGTAATTGTGAAACAAATCCATCAACATTCACATGATAGCATTGCGGCAAAGGTTGAAGCTAACATTGTGCGTACAAAAATGAAAAAAGGTGCCGAAGAAACCATGGAACAAACTTCTCAGATTATTAATACTTGCCAAAACAAATTTAACTTGCCACAAGCTGTTCAAGCGACTTTACCTACCAATACATCGTTGAAGAAAATGATACGGAGAAAGAGAAAGCAAATAAATGTCGCACCTCCAGTTCCATTACGTTTAGAAGACTTAATAATTCCCGAAGAATACAGAACCTATATAAATAATGGTTTGATAGAACATTTTTTGCTAGTAGATAGCGGTCCAGACGCAGGTCGAATTTTGATATTCGGTAGAGAAAGGAATATTAATGAGGTGAGAAATTTTTGACTATTATACCTAACTCAATTTTAGTGGAATAAATCCTAACATTTTATTTTGAATAGTAACGGTTTATTGATAATCGAAAAGTGCTATTAAAAATTACCACCTAATCATTTGGTAGAGCTCCTTAAAAACTTTAATTAGATTGAGAAGGGACGTTGGAAATGTAAAGCACCATGAACCTCATTTCTTCCAAAGTTTCGATGGGTCCAGACCGATCTTCATCAAGGGTGCCTTGGTGTTACACTGATTTCTACATTATTTGCCGCACACTCCTACAAGAAGATCCAATTGACACAAACTAAAAAATACAACACAAAACAAAAAAATTTACACATTGTATTATTCGTTTCAGATATTGGGACTTGCAATCACAGCATTGGTTTGTGGAAGAAACATTTTCAACCGCACCGCCTTTTTTTCAAATATATGTGATAATGGCCATACGATTTAACGAAGTTCATCCTGTAGTCTACGCATTATTACCAAATAAACAAGATGGTACTTATACAAGAATGTTAAATTTGCTAAAAAAACATAGGACCAAATTTAAATCCTTCTAAAATTTCATGTGACTTTGAATTGGCAGCTATTAACGCTTTGAGAGAATCATTTCCAAATGCCCAAATTCTGGCTTGTTTATTTCACATGACAAAAAACCTTAGAAAACATTTAGGTGAACTTGGTTTAATGGGGCGATATAATAATGATGCTTTGCAAGCCCGTATGATTACGTCCTTATCATTTATTCCAATTGGCGATTTGGATAATGCAATTATCCGATTGGTTACATCCACAGTTGCCCACAGAGCCCTTGCTACAGTGGTTTGAAGATGTGTATGTTGGACGTCCAAATCGTCGCGGGAATGGAAGACGAGCTGCAATATTTAGCCCAGAATTATGGTCGGTTTACGATCGTGTTTTGTCTGACACAGACAGAACAAATAATCATGCCGAGGCGGCACATAAGCGTTTACAAAGTGAATTGAATATGTATCATCCGACAATTTGGAGATTGATTGATGGCTTAAAAATAATACAGCGAGATACAGATATGGTATATGAGCAACTGGTTGCTGGTAATAAACCCCCTACAAAGAAAAGTAAATACATTCTTGCTGATAGAAGAATAAAAAATCTTGTAGAAGACTACGGAAATAGAAATATTATAGAATATCATAGGGGTATCTCTTATAACTATGAAATAAACGCATAACAGTAGGCATAGTTGTTATTTTAGTATAGAGTAATAATAATAATTTTGTGTCAAACTTTGTTGTAATTTTGCTGTGCACTACCAGATATCCCAGCCAATGTTGGCACATTTAAATAGTAATGATATTTTTACCAATAAACTAGATACGTATTACATATTATTTTTTTTAACCAATTAAAATTTTTTTTCTACTTTTATAAGGTATTCAAAAAAATTGTATGTAACATTTTTTAAATAAAAAACCTTACATATTTTTTACACTTAGTGATAGATCAAATTATTCACTTTTTAGAAATGTATATGTTACCGGCAAAGTTTATCATTTAGTCACTGTATACACGGTGTCCAGAAACTCTTCTGCCAAACGGAAACTGCAGGTACTAGAGGTTATTTTATGTCGATTTAACTCAAATTACCTTAATCCGAAAATGCTTCCCAAGTGAGATACAGCCCTTTGAAGAAGACATTGTTTGTAAGAATTTTCCTTAATCATTCAAAAATGCTGTTACTTAAAAACTTAAAACTTTTTATAATCAATAAACGATTACAAAGCGGTTATTCGTTGTAATTAATTTTTTTCACAACCACTACAAGCGTATCAATAGGCAGAGACCAACGGGTATTTTTATTAAAAATGTTTACTATGTTACTTTTTTTTGTATCTGACACCAAATTTAAAAAAATCAAGACAATTTTTATAAAAAATGTCCTCTTTTGTAAAATCAATATCATGAACCGTTTTCGAGAAAAATGAATTTAAACTTTTGGGTTTCTAACATAACATCATGTATTACAAAATTGTATTTTTATAGAAAGTTCTGCTTGCCGAAAAAGTATATTAGCAATATTCGAATCTAAGATCAGATTAGTGTAGTTTAATAAATTAAGAAAATGTGAAAATGCCTCAAGAGAGAAGTACAGTTATTTATCAATTTAGGATAAAATTTTATTTGAAAAAATTGTCTAAATATAAAAATATAAATGAAAGTTAATAACAAAATTCATATCTTCTCAAGACACATTGTTCCTTTTCAAACATTAAAAAATAATACAATATAGAAAACCAAAAACAAATTTATGAATCAAATTTTATATTTAGACTTCGCTTCAGATGATAAAAAACTTTTTCAAATAAAATTGTATGCTAAAATAATAAATAATGGCGCTTCTCTCTTGAAGCTTTTTTACATTTTCTTAATTAACGCTACTTTCATCTGATTGTACATTTATATATTGTAAATATAATTTTTCGACAAGCAGAACTTTTTATACAGAATGAGCTTTTGTCGTAAAATCAATAATAAAAATTTTTCTTCTTTTTTCAACTCAACCCGCGGACACACTGTATTTTTTATCAATCATTTACTATTACATACTATGCCCAGGTAATGCGTATACAACACCTAGTTTTTGTATGCTATAAAATACCATTAGAGTTCAGGCATAATTTAATAAACTTGTCCTCCAAACGAACTGTTTACTTTATTAAAAAAAACGATAATAAGTAATAAAAAATTTTGCGCCTTAGTGTACTGGCGCCCTAGTGTAGCCGCGCCCTTGCGTTTCGCACCCTCGTGTCTAGCGCCCATATGACCGTGCGCCCTAACGGCCGCGCCATTCCACCCGTGCCCAATCGGCCGCTCCTTAATGTCCTAGACCGGAGTCAAAGGCCTTCTGCAGATCACAAAACATTGAACCAACGTATTCCTTTTTTTCTGTCTTTTCTATTATGACACGGATAAGTTGAACAATTGCATTATTTGTACATTTGTTAGCTCTAAAATCGAACTGTCGGTAGTGAAATAAGTCTTATTCTTCAAAATGTTGGTGAATTTGTTTATTCATCACAGTTTCCAGAAGTTTAAATATTACTGGAACAAGAGAAATATGTCTAAAATTCCTTTGAATAGACATAGGTTAATTAATTTTGTTAGTGGGTATCAATATAATATTTGTAATTTTTTTGATTAAAAACAATGACATGCCAAAATGGTCTACACTTTTCTTATTTTTTATGTTATTAATAACATTTCTAACATAATTGAAACTAACTATACTTTTAATGAGAATGGGGGAAAATTAATTTTAGGCTTCATTTTGGTATTCGGGGTAACCGGAGTATTGTTCAATTGACTTGAGATTTCAACTGGAACATGCTTATTTAACTTGCCAGCATCAAAAGATATAGAATTAAACATTCTTTAATTTTTTCTGTTAGAGTTTATAATATCCCAAAAAGTAGCTGTTTTATTGTGTGCTTTTTTAATAATTGAACTGTAGTAGTTACTTTTAGTTTTGTATTAGCTATTTACATTTGAATGCGGTAAGTTCAAATTTAAAGCGCGACAACATTGTTTAAGACACGAGCCCGAAGGGCGAGTGTCTTATTAGTTGGAGCGTTGTAGAAGAACTTAACACATGAGATTTTGTATAAAGCTTTTTGGCCGACAAATTTTAAAGTCTAAATTAAAAAAAAATAATTGATTGTTGGATTTGCTTAAACATAGTGTGCTTTGATCCCCATATTCAAATTAAAAATAATTTGAGGGCTTTTAATTGTGTGACTCTGTTTTGTGATAGTCAAAATGAGCGATAGTGGTGTTAGTTTTACCTCAACACCCCTGAAATAAAGCAATTAGCAGATGGGGCTACTAAACAATTACTACCAGAAAATCAAAAGTACGGTATGAAGCTCAGTATAATGTCTTCAAAAATTGGTGTAACGTAAATAAAGCAAAAGTCTACTCTGAAAATGTTCTTCTTGCGTATTTTACACAATTAGTGGATAAAAAAACCAAATCGTTATGGGCTATCTATTCGATGCTACGATCATGTATTTCTCTTTACGATAATTTAGACATTTCAAAATATGCGAGACTGATATCTTTCTTGAAAAGAAAGGCCGCACTTCATAAACCAAAGAAAAGTAAAGTTTTGGAGGCAGATCATATCTCTTCCTTTATCACCCAAGCCCAAGATGATAATTTCTTATTAATGAAAGTAAGTACTTACATTTTCCTATATTCTGCAAAAAAAATTTGTCATTTGCACCAAGATTACAGTTACATACTTATCTTCAGGTTGTTTTAATAATTGGATTATCTGGAGCTTGTAGAAGGGACGAATTATTTAAAATGGTTATTAGTGACATTGAATTCAAGGATGATATCCTGCTTATTCAGATTCCTAAAACAAAAACAAATGTTAGTCGTTCTTTTGTTATATCAAATATAGAATGGGTTAAGATCGTTAAAAGTATTTGGCACTACGAATGAAAATAACTAAAATCAATGATCGTTTATTTCTGCGTTATGAAAAGGGAAAATGTTGGGGCTCACCTGTAGGCATTAATACTATAAGTTCAATTCCCTCAAAGATTGCAGAGTTTTTACATTTAGAAAACCCCAAAGAATTTACAAGCCATTGTTTCCGCAGAAGTTCGGCCACCTTATTACTAAATCAAGGTGGTGATTTGCTATCGTTGAAAAGACACGGCGGTTGGAAAAGTAGCAGTGTGGCCGAGTCTTATGTGGAAGAAAAGAAAAAGAGAAGTTTCAGAAATGATCACCGAAGTACCATCAACTTCTAAAAGACCTGCAATACAAGTTAATGTTACTAATCCTCTAAATACAAATATTCAGTCAGAACAGCTGATTCTGGTTTATTTTCAAATTTAGAGCATTGTACAATAAACGTAAACATTTACAACAATTGTACAGTGGAGAAAGAAAATAAGTAATAACATGCAAAAATTATTTTTATTGTAAATTTTGATAATTATGAATAAATTCTACATGGTTCAAGTATATTCTTTTAATGAATGGTTACATGGAAACGCAAGCATTAAGCAGGAATGGCTTTTAGGGATGTTAGAAAGTCAGTCAGATATCTACAAATAAATAATTTAAAATTGAGGTTAGTTATTTTGTTTGCCTTACCTGATTTAATTCCATAAAATTACCCGTCATTACACCTTAAATGTACTATGGAGAGTCACATGCTTTCTCACATTTCTCTGTTATACACATTTTACTCCCGTAAACTAAAATAATTCCATTAATGTTTTTTATATATAGTTGTGGAATGACCATTGTAACAAAATGTTAAACGACATTTGTGTTTCGGTTCAAAATGTACAAAATAGATGTCGCTCTTCCCAAAGTACTTACACGCATTTACTTTTTTGCTAAAATAAAACATAACGATTTATTTTAAGCAGAATAATTATAGGTAACAAGTAGTTTATTACACGGGCTTAATTATAGTACCCAAAGTTTGTTTCTTAAATCACCCTAATTGTCCAGTGTTTTTTGATGATTTTACCTAATTAGCTACCATATTGTGTGTAAACATCAGGTACCTGTTATTTATAGACACCTGTCTTAAATGTTTTACAGTGCTAGAGGCCAAAAATTCTTTCTTATATTGAGATTTTGCTTTATTAAATTGGCATTTCTAGTGTTCATCATGTGAGTCTTTGTATAATTAATAAACACAAGTTATCGCAAGTTCTGCTTAGATTTAAATCAAACCAACAATTTTTTGACAAACTAATTCTACTACCGACAATAGTAAAAAACAGGTCAATAATAGTATATTATGAACCAAGGTTGTGAAATCTGTCATTATTGCCTTAGCAATAATGGACTTCACAACCATGGTGTATATACTATTTTTTTCACTACTAGCCAAATTTAAACCAAAAATAAAAAATAAACATTTTTTTTGTAAAAATCAAGTAGCACAGGAACGCAAATAAACCAAAAAACATTAAAAGCTACATACGTTGATAAACCAACTGCAACTGATTCACTAAACACTTGTGTGGCATATTTCACCTTTATTTTCTGAAAATTATTCAGGGTAATATGTAAATTAGTTCATTTAGAAACCAATCGCAGCGGTTTAGATTTGTCTGACATGTAGAAATTTGTAATGTCTTTCCAAGATGCTTTTTTGTTATTAAAGGTTATATCGTATTTAATCAAGTTATTTTGCACCAACTTTAATAAATAGGGGACATTAAAGAAATAATAGATTTTCTTATCGTTTACGAGATGGTATGGTTTTTCCGGTGAAACATCTATTATTTTAATTAGGTTTGGAAAACTTTACTACTGCCCTAACATTGGCACCGCATTGTAGTTGTAGCTTTTCTAAGCAGTTTAATACTATCGACTTCAATTTGTCACCTTTACATATCGTATTTGTAAAGATGTAGCACAAGAGTTGTTTAAATTTTTTATATATAACTCTAACCATGATCACGTAGCAGTTTCAGCTGGCAAAAAATTTAAAACCTACTTTAAAATTAACATTTTGGGGCTCGTAAAAATAATTTTATTCAAAATTGTTTGTATTCCTTTGTATATCTCCTGCTTCTTAGTGGTTTATTTTTTAAGTGTACTTGTGCTGTCACAATTTGTGCTCTCCTTTCGGAAAGTAATCGTTGAGAGATGTTAACTTCAATTGAAGTGCTTTCTTTTCACGTTGCAATTTAAAAATGTTCCTCCGTAATTTTCTTTACCTAAGAGTATTTGAGCTGCAAGCTTGCGTAGTTTTGGTATAGTTAGAGATGTTAACAGGCATTTATTTACATCGATTCTGAAAACACTTGTATAAAATATCTAAAAATGTTGCTTTGCCAATATACCTTGCATCATTTGAATATTGGGTTTCAGCAATTGACACTGTATTCATTTAAGAATAGCCTACTCGTTAAGTTTTTATAGTCGACATTTTTATGCAACAGATCGGACCTTTCAGATTCTGTTAACCATTCAAAACACCTACAACAAAATGTTTGTAATTTACTTAAAATTCTTCATGTAACTTAACTCGCCTGGTTAAATCTCCTTTGGGAAACCTGAAAAACTGATTCTACCATCATATTTAATAAATAAATAAATTCAGGTTATGTATTTGCGGTTATGGGATGGGGCGCGAATTTTAAACTAATAGCATTTTTTATTCAAATAATTTTATCGTGTTAGGTAATTTTAAGCAGCAAATACGTTAAAGATAATCTCCTGGATATACAAAATTATGTTTCACTCGTTTTGTTAAACAACTATTCTTAGATTCTCAAAAATTTAAATTTGTCCATTATTAACCTATGTCAACAATAGTAAAAATTATTAACCACTAATAAAGAAATTCAACTTCTCAGTTGGCTAGGAGACGCAATAATTGTCCACTTCACAGCTAGTATTGAAGGAAAAAAAATGTTTAAAATATTTTTTGAGAATTTAGTGAAAAATAATATAAATTTTTATGGGTTTATTTTTTTTTTTATAATTTTATTATTTAAATTATAATAATAATAATTTTTTTATGAAATTAATGAATGTAAAAATATTTAGTTGTTTTTATTGAAAAAAGAGGGAAATAAATAAAAAATGAAAATGAATTTTGTTATTTTGTTTATAATTTTTGAAAAATAAAATAAAAAATAATATTTAAAAAAATTTTTTTTTTTAATTTTTAATTTTAAATTTTTATTATTTTTTTTTTTTTTTAATTTTAATTAAATAATTTATTAATTATATATTATTTTTTTTTAATAAAATTAAAAATAATTTTTTTATTTTTTTTTTAATTAAAAATTAAAAAATAAATATATTTATTTAATTAATTTATTTATTTAAAGCGTTTATTGCCCAACAGAATAATCCATTTACAGAGCAAATACCAAAAATATGTGTCTACTAAATTATAATTTCTACTTGCTAAGTTTGTATAAAAACATTTAATTAATTACAAAAATAAATTGTGAAAATAAATTGAGAAATGAATAAGTAAATTTAAGAAAATTTAAGAAAAATTACTGACATAACTATAAATTATCTCTTAAAACAGTTTTTAAGTTATTGAGATCACAAACAAATAAATCACACCTCGAACTAATAATGTTTACCATATCACACATTACTCTAATGGGAGATTTTACTAGTACGTTCGAATGTGCACGTTCACCCAGAAACATCGTAGAACATCTAGATGATTGTCTAGGTACTAAAAATGGTAGCTGAGCTAATAATTCAGAACAATCTATGTCATCATGAAGCAACTTATATAAAAATATTACAGAATTATGTCGTCGCCTGTTATATAAAGATGTTAATTTAAATTTGTTTAATAGAATGTCATAATCAGTTCCTCTTTCAGGATATACTCCCTCTGATTTAAACATAAGATATTTCAAAAACTTTTTTTGAACATAATCTATAACATTTATATATCGTTTATAATAAGGGCTCCATATGATCGATGCATACTCCAACTTAGATCTAACATATAAAAAATATAATGTCTTAATAGCTACAATGTTAAACCAAGATTTACAATTTCTTATTATGAATCCTAACATACGATTTGCATCTGTAACCACTTTTAAAATGTGCTCGTCAAAGTTTATTCTGTAATCGAACAAGACTCCCAAATCTTTAATTGACTTAACTCGATCAAGATTATAGTTATCCAGCTTATATGGAAAAATGATAAAGTTCCGCTTACGAGAATATGTAACTACCTTACACTTGTTAATATTTAAATGTAGCATATTGGAGTTACACCAGCTTTGTAGCTTATGTAAATTCAATTGTAGTCGTTCACTATCTTTTTCATTTTCAATGTTAAGGAACAATTTCAAATCATCGGCAAATAATAAACGGCCACAATCAAGTAAACCACATAGGTCATTGATGAAAAGCACAAATAACAAAGGTCCTAAGTTTGATCCCTGTGGTACCCCCGACGTAGCCTCATACTGTCCCGACTGATATCCATTGTAATCTACATACTGCTGTCAATTACACAAATAAGATGACAATAATAATAGTGATTGTGCTGAGAAACCAATGGCGGATAATTTTTGTAATAGTACTGAATGATCTACTTTATCAAACGCCTTAGAAAAATCTGTGTACACTGCATCTACTTGTCCTTGTTTATCCAAGACATTAGCAACAAATTGTGTGAAAATGGTTAAGTTAGTAATAGTAGATCTACGATTTACAAAACCATGTTGGTATTCAGATATTATGTTTTTTACTGACTTAAAGACTATTGTACAGAACCAACTCCAGAACCTTTGCAATATTATTGAGTATTGAAAATTCCGCGATAGTTTGTAATCATTTTTCGCTCTCCAGTTTTGAATACTGGACACACTCGTGCCTCCTTCCAACGATCAGGTACACTAGAAGTCATAGTAACTATGTTAAAAAGAATAACTAAAGCTTTAACCAAAACCGGCATATAATCTTTGATTAAGAATGATGGTATTTTATCTGGACCTGATGTTAATTTATTTTTAGTTTCTTCGTTGCCAATAAAATTTCAAGTTCTGTTATAGGTTCTTTAACGATGTCAATATTTAAATTGCTGATTACATTGCAATCTTTTTTATCAAATGTTGTTTGCGTATTAGGTAATAGAAATACACTTTTAAAAAAATTACCAAAGGCATTCACTATAGATTGTGGATCACATAAATTAACATCATTATACGTCATCTCTCCGGTATACGTGAAATTTTGTTTTTTGTTTAAAGTACGACCAAAATATTGTAGGACTTGATTTTAATGAATCTTGTATTGTTTGTTTCCAAATACTGACTATAAGCTACTTTAATTTGAAATTTTATAATTGAGCGCAACCGTTTGTATTCGTCTTCAAAACAAGCAAATTGAGTTTTTTTTAATTGAAGGCGACATTTTGCTTTACGTTTAATGTTATTAATAATCTCTGCATTGAACCAGCAAGGAAATCTGCGTTTGCAATTTTTATAAAAAGGTACATTATCATCTAATGCAATATTGACATCTATATAAGATTTTAGATAGGACCAATCCACGCAGAATGTAACCTTTAAAAATTAGCTTTTTTGAAGTTGTAATTTTTTTGCTGCAAGTTCGATTCTAATATTTTCGTAGTTCTGTCAACTTCAGGAAAGCTAATAATTATAGGAGGGTGATGATCATCGATTGCAACTAATGGATTATCATCACGAACAACGCAACATTCAACATTACTCAGAACTAAATCTAAAAGTCTTCCATTATGATTGAGAACAGTGTTTTGCTGCTTGAGATTATAAAATGACATAAAATAATTCAAAGTTCTAGTTTTTGTATCACATTCATCATTGAAAACAATATTTGGTGTATTAAAATCACCCAACACAACAATCCTCTCATCCAATAACAATGTCCATTCCTCAAGAGCTTCAAAAAATTTTCAAAGTCATGTAGATGAATAGATGGCGGAATATATAAAACTAAAATATATAAATTCTTACAAGACATTGAAATCTTGCAGCACATAACATCAATGGTAGGAAAGTTTGTATCTATATTACTAGTATAAACAATAACAGATCTGAATGAATTTTTTATTGCTAACAGCACGCCACCACCCGAAGTTTGATTAACAATTTCAAATTTGCGATCCTTTCGATATACTTGGTATATAATTGGAAAAAGTTCTTGATTAGCCACACCCTGCTTCAACCAAGTTTCACTAAGTGCCACAATGTCGTATTCACCCTCTGATAAAGAAGAGTATAGTTCATCCACTTTTGTATTGAGTCCCCTAACATTTTGATATGCACAAATTAAAAAATGATTTTCGTTGGGCTTTTTTAGTTTAAAGTTATTATTTTTGGTATGTCATTAATATACTTTATCTTACAGTTTTTTTTCACCAGTATTGATTCGATCATTCAATTCAGATTTTAAATTTTTATAATATTGTATCTGTCTCGGAGTACGGTCATACGATACGTTAATCTTATTGTAGATTTTATCATTTTTTAGTTTCTTAACATTACCTATCAGATTATGAACGGTGAGCTCGTTATCCAATATAACTTTGATAGGTCTTGTCTTGCCTGGTTCAAACTTACCCAGACGTATTAGTTTCATTTTATCGTTGGTAAACCCTGGAGATATAGCACTTAATATGGATTTGTAATACTGAATATATTTTATTTTAATTATTATATTTTAATTGGTCGTTTGGCAGTAGCACTTCAAATTTAGGGGTGTAAGGTTCCTAAAGATAAGTTTGTACAAATCGGCATGTGGATCAAGCTAACACAGAATTTTAAGGATAGCTGGATTGGCCGCAACAGTCTTATGCGTTGGCCACCAAGGTCACCTGATTTGATGGGGTTTCATTAAGAACAGTTCAAACCAGAGAAGAATTGGAGGAACGCGTCAGGGTAGCATTCCGTCAGTTGAATCCAGAACATATTTACAAAGTCTGTACAGAAGCTGTTCATGCAAGAATCAACCGTTGTTTACAAGAAAATGGAGGCCTATAGAGCTCTTATATCATATTTATTTGTATATTAGCTTACCATTAATTTAGTTAATTATCCGTTTCTTTACATTTTGTTAAAACATTATGTTTTAATAAGTTTTAGTTTTTTGTAGTTTCATCATTTGTTAGAGGTTTTTGACGAAAATTAGAAAATTTTATTTAATTTTATTTATATTTTGACGTACAATGTGAGAATTTTTTTCCAAGGCATGCTTTTCAATTATTTTCAAACGAATTCTCAACTTTTATAAAGATCGTTAATAAGTCGAAAACCATGGTAGATAGGTATAGGAAATGCTATTAATGATTGATTCCTTATTTAATTTTGTATCGAAATCGATAAAAAAAATAGAGCATCGTATTTAAAAAAATCGAGTTTTTATGATTTGAAATTGTCTTGTTTGGAAATTAAATTTCGGGCACCCTGTAGAAGCTATATTATTTTGCATAATGGCGATAAAAAAACAATACTTCTTCTGCGCACCGTCCTAATTTTAGCGCTATATCTGCAAAGGTAACGCCGGTATATGACGTCAAGGGTAACGTTACAAATGTAAAAAAATATCGTAAAGTTAAAATATCTGAAGAACGGCTACAGTTAGGTATAGGGAATGCTGATGAAAATTTATCTAAAACTAACTGTTAAAACCAAAAAAACCATAACAAATATGAAATCGTGTTTGGAATAAGAGAGTATGTATTCATTTCCGGTATTTCCAAAAGTGCCGCCATCTTAAAAATATTTTTATTACAAAGATCACAACGAACTTCCTCCAACAACAAAATTTCAGAGCCATACAATTTTCCCATCCATAGATTCTTCTAATGTACGGTTCCAAACAATTACCCTGTATAATATTCTTAAATTGCAAAAATTGGAAAATCTATGTAGTTTTAGTGCTTTTTTGGTTTGGCGGATTATGTACAAAAAATTAATCTGAATTTCGGTTTTATAGTATAACAGCTGCCGGCCGGCCTATAGAACAGAACATTACTTTCTTAGTTATAATACAGTAACTCCAATTCGTGAAAAAAAGTGAAAAAAAAATTAAAATATAGCATAACACCCCCCTCCCCACACACACAAAACAAAAGAACAACAAAAAACACCAAAACCACAAATCAATTTTAAAAAAAATTTCAAAAGCCGCTAATGTACTTTGAAAATTGGTCGAGATAATGTAAAATGCTAGTGATGTTCTTAATCAGCGTCGAAAAAAACATGTGATTAAAAAATAATTTTTTTTTCGAAATTTTCGATCTTTAAAGTCCAATATCTCAAAAACTGTTAGAAATGTCGAAAAGTGATGGGCATATTCGGAATCAACGTTAAAAAATATATAAGAATCACATTTAATCCATCACAACGAGAACCCTACCACGGACACCCACAACGAACACTCTGCAACGGACAACGACGACGGCAACGATGCACAGAATAGCGATTCTAGTAACTAAACTGTAAGATTGGTTGAAAAATTGTTGAATATAAGTGCACTGAACAAATAAAACAAGTAGTTTGCACTTTACAGGACAACTTCAAATCATAATTTTATTTGAACTAAATTTATCACTAGAATCATTTTTAGTTTTCTACACATAAAGTTCTTTTATGGTTGATCGTTATATGCACTTAAAACTTAAACTCCTAGATTCTAGTGATAAATTTAATGACGTCATTTTTATGTTAAGAACTAAATTTATGTACACTCATGAAATTTAAAACTTGGACACCACAATTTCTGTAAACAAAAGTTTGCACATTGTGAAGCGGGCTTAAGGGTATCATTTACAATTCTAACAGCAGGTAGTCTCAGCAGGGGTTATCTTATAGAAGGACTGTAGAATGAATCATTACACTAAGCACGTTTTAGAAAATAGGTAATTTACGTTGCTTACTTAATTTTTTCTTTAAAGAATATATTTGAAGGTATCGCTAATTAAACACCATAGCTCGATTAATTATCGAATCAAAATTTTGTTTAGGAAATGTTTACAAAATAAAATTAGAAATAATTTTGATTTAAAAAACGTCTACAAGCAATAACTTTTAAATTAAATCAAAAACTAAACATGGTTATTTGGGTTGACTGATTATTACTTATTTTTAATAAATCTAACCTACTAATTATTGTAAGTTATTAAAAAAATCATTAAACTCTCTATTCATAATATTTAGTCCTTACAAAATGTATATTTTATGACGTTTCATTTTTTTCTGTAGTTAATATAAAAAGTGAAAATAAAAACTAAGGCAATTCTTATTGTCAACGTATATATTTAGTTTTTGACAAGAATTTATTACATAATTATAATTAAGATACCAAGTTATAGTTTAAAATTAAATGAAAACTTTTTTTTAAATAAAGGTATTACTATATAAATAAATATAAGAAATCAATAATGGGTGTGACCTCCATTATTATTGATACATTCTTGGAGGCGTCTGCTCATTGACGCTATCAAGGTATCAATATAATTAATATTAATCGTTTCCCATGCGGTATCAATGGCTGCAATTAGTGCATTACGGTTTACTGGTATAAAATTTGGCCCTTGTTGTCTTCGGATAACAGCAAGTATTCGAGCCCAAACATTTTCGATAATGTTAAAATCTGGGCTTTTGCTGGCCAGGGTAACAGCTCCAAGTTATTTGCTTGTATCCAGTTGCGCACAACCTGCGAAGTATAGGGTCATCATATCCCGATAGTTAATTATCGAATGTTCCAAGAAAATATGTGTAAATAGTAAATGGAATCTACTAACGTAACGTTAAGTCGTTAATTATAGTTACATAACTCTCCTTTCATAAGATATAGTTCATATTAATATGCTTATTGTAAAGCTTCGTACACACCTGAACAACAAACCGAGGAACAAACAGAACAACGAACCGAACGGCAATCGGAACATTAATTTGGACGGTGCTACGTACGAATTTTATAACAGATTTGCAAGTCCTGATTGTTCCACGAACGGTTTGCGGCGTTCCCGCCACTTGTCGGTTTTTTCTCTGACATCAAAGAAAATGTGCGCAAATGCGTTTGCAGGTTTGGACGAATCTAAACAAAACGGCGAACAAACTTATGCGAGAGAATAAATTATTTATTTTTTGTCCTCCCTTTTGTGAGTTTGTTGTGTGCCCAGATTTTAACATTATCGAAAACGTTTGGGCTCGAATACTTGCTGTTATCCGAAGACAACAAGAGCCAAATTTTATACCAGTAAAGCGTAATGCACTAATTGCAGCCATTTATACCGCATGGGAAACGATTAATATTAATTATATTGATACCTTGATAGCGTCAATGAGCAGACGCCTCCAAGAATGTATCAATAATAATGGAGGTCACACCTATTATTGATTTCTTATATTTATTTATATAGTAATACCTTTATTTAAAAAAAGTTTTCATTTAATTTTAAACTATAACTTGGTATCTTAATTATAATTATGTAATAAATTCTTGTCAAAAAACTAAATATATACGTTGACAATAAGAATTGCCTTAGTTTTTATTTTCACTTTTTATATTAACTACAGAAAAAAATGAAACGTCATAAAATATACATTTTGTAAGGACTAAATATT
This sequence comes from Abscondita cerata, assembly GCA_030710515.1. Lineage (NCBI taxonomy): Eukaryota > Metazoa > Arthropoda > Insecta > Coleoptera > Lampyridae > Abscondita > Abscondita cerata. The sequence goes on from JALBCR010002577.1 coordinate 154,988, forward strand.
ATGAATAGAGAGTTTAATGATTTTTTTAATAACTTACAATAATTAGTAGGTTAGATTTATTTAAAAATAAGTAATAATCAGTCAACCCAAATAACCATGTTTAGTTTTTGATTTAATTTAAAAGTTATTGCTTGTAGACGTTTTTAAATCAAAATTATTTCTAATTTTATTTTGTAAACATTTCCTAAACAAAATTTTGATTCGATAATTAATCGAGCTATGGTGTTTAATTAGCGATACCTTCAAATATATTCTTTAAAGAAAAAATAAGTAAGCAACGTAAATTACCTATTTTCTAAAACGTGCTTAGTGTAATGATTCATTCTACAGTCCTTCTATAAGATAACCCCTGCTGAGACTACCTGCTGTTAGAATTGTAAATGATACCCTTAAGCCCGCTTCACAATGTGCAAACTTTTGTTTACAGAAATTGTGGTGTCCAAGTTTTAAATTTCATGAGTGTACATAATGAAAATTCGTTTGATTTTTATTTAAGAATTAAATTTATATACAAATAGAGATTTAATTTAGTTTTATTTTAAGAATTAACATTATGTGCATCATTTAAATTAAACAATTACATAATAAAAATTATTTTATTTAGATCCAACTCAAATTGAGTTGCAAAGAAAATGCACATTAGTATGTTAAAATATTCAAAATTCCTGGATTTCAATTATGTACATAATATTAATTGCTGCAATTGCGATTCAAACAAAATAAAGTTGAAATCCTACATAAAAAAAGTAAAACAGAGTTAAAAATTAACAAAAATAGAGAGATATTTTTAAAATTATTTACTGAAATAAGTATTTACTATACTAAGTCTGCTTTTTACTTTAATCACTAATATTTCGAAAAATAAAATACAAACATTTTTTTTGTTGTTCTGTTAATTTCATTTGAATTGAAATTAAAGCAATTAAAATTAGGTATATAGTAGAAATGCAAGAATTAAAAAAAAATTACATTCGTGAGCATTTTGTTTAAATAATAAATCATTAAGTGTAAATATTTTTTACTTACAAAAAGTTTATTACAACTAAATTTGAACTGTATTTAATTTGAACAAATTTTTATTGCAATTATTTAATGTACCTACCTACATAATTCCAATTATTAACTAAAATGAGTTACACTTCCATTATGTTGATAATTTTAATTCTTAAAATAAAAATAAATTGAATTTCTATTTATGTACATACATTTAATTTTAAATAAAAATGAAATGAATTTTTATTACGTACATAAATTTAATTATTGACATATAAATGATCTCATTAAATTTATCAATAGGATCTAGGGAGTTTAGGTTTTAAGTGCATATAACGATAAACCATAAGACCCAAAGCTCCCTAGAATCTAGTGACAAATTTAATTGAATTAAAATCTGTACATAATAAAAATTCAACAATTTTTAATTAAGATTTAAAATTATGTACATAATGGAAATTTAATTAATTCTTATTTAAGAAATTAAAATTATGCACATAATGAACTGAACATTATGTAGCGGGTGACCCAATAAGACTGTTCCTCGGCCATATCTCGGGAACCGTTCGTCGTCTGACTTTGGTGTAAAAAAAATATTAGGTAAATCGGCCATGAAGAATCGCAGGAAAATAATTTAAAAATGACCAGCAGAGGGCGTAACTGCCATTTCAAATTTTTAAATTGCATTTTCTATAAATTTCGCATTTGCATTTTCGTAAAAAAGTTCAATTATTTCAAAAACAAAGATGGCGAGGGTGTTCAGTTGTTTTTGCAATAATCTGCTTTAACTTCATAACCGTTTACCCGATTTTAACATATTTGATATCGTTGAAAAGAGCATTCCTTAAGCAATAAGAATCAACTAAAATATAGTTAATTTAGTTAAATTCTTTTCCGTCAGGGGGCTAGTTTTGATACCATGACCCAAATTAAAAAAAAATCAAAAAAATCAAATGGAATGATATGACTTTTTTTATGATAAAGTATCCAAATAACATCCAAATAGACTAGTAAAAACCATTTTCAAAATCTCGTTCCTAACCTCAAATATTGAGATAATGAGAATAATTGATGTTTGAAGATCGAGGACCGCGCGGTTAATTTTCTAAAACTATTAAAAATTTAGCACAAATTTAACATTACAAAAACTTGACTTGGAGGTCAAGGGAACAGGCTTCCTCTTCCGAACCAACAATCAGGGAAGGTGGCATCTAAATACTGGCGAACAGCAAAGGCATAATGGGCGGGACAACCATCATGCTAAAAAAAAAATATTTTGGCGGACGTCCAGCGGAATATCATCTATTAAAATTGGAAGAACATTTTCTAAAAAATGTAGGTATGTTTGACCATTTAATGCTCCGTCCAAAATAAACGGACCAACAACCCGCCTTCCAATTATCTCACACCAAACATTTATACTATATCTCCTTTGATGCTAGACTTCTCCAAACCAGCGCGGATTATTTCGGGCCCAAAAGTGCGCATTATGTAAGTTCAATTGCCTATTACTACCGAAAGTGGCTTCGTCAGTCCACAACACATTTGACAGAAATTGAGGATTCTCTGCTACCATGTTTAATAGCCAGTGGCACAAATATATCCTTCGGTCAAAATCCGGAGGAGTAAGGCCTTGGTGTAAGTTGATATGGTAGGGGTGTAGCCTAAAATAGCAAAAAATGTAAAAAAAACATGGGGTTTATAATTTGAGTGTAAAATAGATTAAACTTTATAAAAAGAGGATTTGGGGGATTGATTTCTATAGATACCAGGATATTAATAACATTTTGTTCGTTATTTTGCCTATTTCTCCGATTCATGACAGGTCTACGGATGCTATCCGTTGTTAACAGGCGCTGGTATTGCAGTCGATTTGGATAGCGCAAATAGAAGGTGCAAGCAGCGATAATCCCATTTTAAAAACATTTAAAATAGATTGCCAGCATATTAAATGCTTCTTGGTTAGAAATCGGCATTTAAAAAAATATTAGAAATTCAAAAAACTGCACTTTTTGAATGTAAACACAACAAAACAATTTACAAAATTACGACTGTCATTTTATAATGCATCGTGTTCCATTTGTTTAATTTTCCAAAGCCAAAGTGTAAGGTGCTTTTACTTTACTTTAAAACCAAGCCAAGACTTACCTTGTTTTTCATTATTGCGATTAAAAGTTATACCTTATACTTTTTAATTTTCAAATATATTATATTTTATTGGCAAAGATGAACTGAACACCTACCTATCTTTCTTTTTTCTAAGACCACACACCATATTGCAAAAAAAAACAGCTTAAAACTTTACGCAAATTACTAGATTTGGGGCATCAAATTTTACAAAGAATCTATGTAAATAGTTCCAAAATATATGGTCTAACATATTTGAATTTGGATATAGTATACCTATTTAGGTTTATAGGCTTACTTTTTAAATTAAAGGTTAGAATTACGAGAGTAATATTAAAGTGACAATAAGTTAAAAATGCGTTTAGTCCCTTTGGAGCAACATGAATGTTCTGATGATATATATTTTTTTAAATAATACCTAAATGAATTCTATTTAGACTCACAATTGTCTCTATAACATCTTATTCATTTTGTGCTAAATTTTTAATAGTTTTAGAAAATTTACCGCGCGGTCCTCGATCTTCAAACATCAATTATTCTCATTTTCCCAATATTTGAGGTTAGGAACGAGATTTTAAAAAATGGTTTTTACTGGCCTATTTGGATGTTATTTGGCTACTTTATCATAAAGAAAAAGTCATATCTGAAATGATTTTTTTTTAATTTGGGTCATGGTGTAAAAACTAGCCCCCTGGCGGAAAAGAATTCAACTAAATTAACTATATTTTGGTTGATCTTTATTGCTTAAGAGATGCTTTTTTCAACGATACCAAATTGTTAAAATCGGTCAAACCGTTAAGAAGTTAAAGCAGATTATTGCAAAAACGATTGATAACCCCCGCCATCTTTGTTTTTGAAATAACTGAACTTTTGTTTTTACAAAAATGATAGATAAACTGGTTCTCTTTACAAATGTAAAAAAAATTTTGTTAATTATGCGAAATTTATAGAAAATGCAATTTATAAATTTAAGATGGCAGTTACGCCCTCTGGTGGTCATTTTTATAACTTGAAAATATTTTTCTGCAATTCTTCATGGCCGATTTACCTAATATTTTTTTTATGCCAAAGTCATACGACGAACGGTTCCCGAGATATAGCCGAGGAACGGTCTTATTGGGTCACCCGGTACATAATTGGAACTGTGCATATTACAGTTGAAACGAAATTAAACATTTACTAATAGTAATATTTTCTTTTTTCATATTTCGTTGTGTTTCCTAAATGTCATAATATATGTATATTAAAAAATACTTTTAAAATTAAATTAATTTGAAGGAAGCTTATGAAATTGTGTAGACATGTAAAAACTTAAATATATTATGTATTAACAAATTAATGTTTGTTTGAGCGCTTAATATTTTGGTGTTTATAATGTAAGTCATTTTATTTGTGACATTAAATACTAAAACGGCGTGCCATAAATGACTACATTTTCTGAATGTAAGGTTAAATTATAGCTAACTTATAAATTTTAGCGTAACGACTTGTTAAATAAGAATTAGTAAATACCCATACTACCAAATAAATACATCATATAACGACGATATTTTAAGTTTTATTCCAATTTAAATAATGCACAGAAAAAGAATTTTGGTTAACTGAAAAGTGACGAGGATTAAATTAAATCCGTAATTACACAAATTACGGCATGGATTAAACCAAATATGCTCAAAAGCTTTCTAGCTTGGCTTTTAGCAAAATTAAAATTGTTTTTGCTTTTTTAATACTCCACCGATCAGATGCAACTATTACTTTTATAAATTTCCTTTTTAGCAACCATTTAACTGCGTATTATAATTATTTCTATGCATTTTTTATTTAATTTTTCCTAATTTCAGATGTGTTAGTATCAAAAGCGCAAAACTAATTTGCGTTCTTTTTAATCTTTTAAATTGGCTAACTCATTAATAAAAGTTCTTTGAAGTTTTTAAAAGAAGCAAGAAAATAAATTTAGCAATATAATTGTAAAGAAGTGATTCGTTAAAGCAAGTTTGATTTATATATTACAATTAACTCTTAGTGATTTCAATTTCAAAACACATCTATTATTTTGAAAGCAGCTTAAAATATTCAATTATAACACGTTATTTAAATTAATTATATTATTTGTAGTAGTGACGTTGTATCTTCGAAAAATGTACACAATATATTTAAATTAGGGAAACGAGGCAAACATTCATTCATATATCAATCCTCAGATAGAAGTTTAACCGTGGGAACTGGGAATTGTTTAGTAATTAGTTCTATTTAATTATCCTTCTCTTCGTGTACACATCTACATACTCAATTACTGAATGTGTTGGAAAAATATGCATTAATTATTTTGTATATACAAGTAAACTGCAATGATGTTCTAAAATGTTTAAAAATTTTAGCTTTTTACCACCGTTAACTTCTATGTATCCTTACTAAAGTTGAAATTGTGAGAGAATTCCGATATCGATTAGCGCTTGTATTCATGCACAACTGTCGAACAATGTAGGTTTTAGTTCACCACCCGCAAGGTTATACCCAATCCGTCTTTACCATATAGCATGTGTAAGAACGACATGTCGCTATACAGGTAGTAATCCGATATTAAAACTAATTTATCCACTCAAAAAATAATGTAACAATAAGTAATAACTGATTTTCAAATAGCATCGAATTTTATTGCTATTGTTGGGTTGGCTTACTCTACATGTTCTTTGCAAATTGGAATCGTTGCTAATGTTATATAAAATAAATTGAGTTACAAATATTGTTTACTAACTTCGAATGAAAGATTTAATCAGACCAAATAGTTAATTGTAACAACTGTGATTGTGTTATGTGAATTCACGTTATCAGAAGCGATAACTTTAAACGCTTAACACTCATGTCGATAGCAAGCCAAGTATTTCTGTACAGTAGCATACATGCAACGAAAGAAGACCTAATGAGCATTTCGCTCTTATTATGAGCTCATCAGAGGTGTATACTTAAGTGCGGTATACAACTGTATACTCATGAAATTTAAAACTTGGACACCACAATTTCTGTAAACAAAAGTTTGCACATTGTGAAGCGGGCTTAAGGGTATCATTTACAATTCTAACAGCAGGTAGTCTCAGCAGGAGTTATCTTACAGAAGGACTGTAGAATGAATCATTACACTAAGCACGTTTTAGAAAATAGGTAATTTACGTTGCTTACTTAATTTTTTCTTTAAAGAATATATTTGAAGGTATCGCTAATTAAACACCATAGCTCGATTAATTATCGAATCAAAATTTTGTTTAGGAAATGTTTACAAAATAAAATTAGAAATAATTTTGATTTAAAAACGTCTACAAGCAATAACTTTTAAATTAAATCAAAAACTAAACATGGTTATTTGGGTTGACTGATTATTACTTATTTTTAAATAAATCTAACCTACTAATTATTGTAAGTTATTAAAAAAAATCATTAAACTCTCTATTCATAATATTTAGTCCTTACAAAATGTATATTTTATGACGTTTCATTTTTTTCTGTAGTTAATATAAAAGTGAAAATAAAAACTAAGGCAATTCTTATTGTCAACGTATATATTTAGTTTTTTGACAAGAATTTATTACATAATTATAATTAAGATACCAAGTTATAGTTTAAAATTAAATGAAAACGTTTTTTTTAAATAAAGGTATTACTATATAAATAAATATAAGAAATCAATAATGGGTGTGACCTCCATTATTATTGATACATTCTGGAGGCGTCTGCTCATTGACGCTATCAAGGTATCAATATAATTAATATTAATCGTTTCCCATGCGGTATCAATGGCTGCAATTAGTGCATTACGGTTTACTGGTATAAAATTTGGCCCTTGTTGTCTTCGGATAACAGCAAGTATTCGAGCCCAAACATTTTCGATAATGTTAAAATCTGGGCTTTTTGCTGGCCAGGGTAACAGCTCCAAGTTATTTTCTCGTATCCAATTGCGCACAACCCGCGAAGTATGAATAGGGCGTTGTCCTTTAACAACAAAAATACATTATGAAAATGTTAATTCAATAGATCCCGAACATTTTTTTGGAGAAAGTATAGTGAAATAAGAATACTTACTTGTTGGAAAATATAATTTTCGTCTGGATAAAACACTTCGACTGAAGGTTTCATAATAGTTTCCAAAATATCTAAATACGCAGCAGAATCGAGACGTCCATCGATAGCCCAACAAACTCCTGGACCCCGCGCGCTAACCCAACCCCACACATTCACAGAAAAATAACCACTTCGTTTTTTAGGACATATGTGATTATTTTCGTAACGAGTTCCTTCCATTCTAAAAACTTTTAATGGTCCATCGTTGCGGCTATTGAACGTTTTTCGTCGCTAAAAATCACTCGATTCCAAAATTCCAAAGGTTCGTTGAAATTGAAATTTGAAACTAAAAATGGAATTTACATTTGTTTCTTTATTTATTAGTTCACCCCTACCCCTTTCAAACAGTAGGTAATTGTTTATTTATTACATACTTCTAATGACCAATGTAACAACCCTTAGAGCAATATGACTCAAAGGAAGTAAATTAAACAAGCAAGGATATTCTATTGTTATTGAAACTTATTCATAAAGTAAAAGCCATTTTCTTATAATGTTAATGGACAGGATTTTCTTTTAAGTATTAAGATTACAATAGAGGACATCTTCCTAATAATTTCTTAGCAATAACATACACGTTCTTGGTTTTTAAGTTGTCATAAATTTGATATGATATAAATTTGTGTTTCTAATATTACATCACAAACTAATCTTTATTCGCCAAAAATTGTTGCTTAAGTTGTAAAGCTTCGTACACACCTGAACAACAAACCGAGCAACAAACATAACAACGAACCGAAAGTCAAACAGAACGATCTTTTATGATTTCCACAATCCGAACAACAAACGGAACGTTTGTGCTGTTCCCATAATTATTTTCAGTAGTTTTCAGTTCATATATATTTATTATTGAGAAAAGAAAATTGCGGAAAACAAGAAGATAGTAAAAAAGTATAATTTACTTCGCTTTTTTATATTTTGGAAATTTCCCGCCCAAATGATGCTAATAGGGACATCATTTTTTCTTGCATTCTTAAACACTGATTAATTTAAAACATTTTTCTTCTGTCAACTCCATAATATTACCTAAAACACAACAAACCCACAAAAGGGAGGACAAAAATAAATAATTTAATTCTCCCGCATAAGTTTGTTCGCCGTTTTGTTTAGATTCGTCCAAACCTGCAAACGCATTCGCGCGCATTTTCTTTGATGTCGGAGAAAAACCGACAAGTTGCGGGAACGCCGCAAACCGTTCGTGGAACAATCAGGACTTGCAATCTGTTCTAAAATTCGTACGTAGCACCGTCCAAATTAATGTTCCGATTGCCGTTCGGTTCGTTGTTCTGTTTGTTCCTCGGTTTGTTGTTCAGGTGTGTACGAAGCTTTACAATAAGCATATTAATATGAACTATATCTTATGAAAGGAGAGTTATGTAACTATAATTAACGACTTAACGTTACGTTAGTAGATTCCATTTACTATTTACACATATTTTCTTGGAACATTCGATAATTAACTATCGGGATATGATGACCCTATACTTCGCAGGTTGTGCGCAACTGGATACAAGCAAATAACTTGAGCTGTTACCCTGGCCAGCAAAAGCCCAGATTTTAACATTATCGAAAATGTTTGGGCTCGAATACTTGCTGTTATCCGAAGACAACAAGGGCCAAATTTTATACCAGTAAACCGTAATGCACTAATTGCAGCCATTGATACCGCATGGGAAACGATTAATATTAATTATATTGATACCTTGATAGCGTCAATGAGCAGACGCCTCCAAGAATGTATCAATAATAATGGAGGTCACACCCATTATTGATTTCTTATATTTATTTATATAGTAATACCTTTATTTAAAAAAAGTTTTCATTTAATTTTAAACTATAACTTGGTATCTTAATTATAATTATGTAATAAATTCTTGTCAAAAACTAAATATATACGTTGACAATAAGAATTGCCTTAGTTTTTATTTTCACTTTTATATTAACTACAGAAAAAATGAAACGTCATAAAATATACATTTTGTAAGGACTAAATATTATGAATAGAGAGTTTAATGATTTTTTTTAATAACTTACAATAATTAGTAGGTTAGATTTATTTAAAAATAAGTAATAATCAGTCAACCCAAATAACCATGTTTAGTTTTTGATTTAATTTAAAAGTTATTGCTTGTAGACGTTTTTAAATCAAAATTATTTCTAATTTTATTTTGTAAACATTTCCTAAACAAAATTTTGATTCGATAATTAATCGAGCTATGGTGTTTAATTAGCGATACCTTCAAATATATTCTTTAAAGATAAAAATTAAGTAAGCAACGTAAATTACCTATTTTCTAAAACGTGCTTAGTGTAATGATTCATTCTACAGTCCTTCTATAAGATAACCCCTGCTGAGACTACCTGCTGTTAGAATTGTAAATGATACCCTTAAGCCCGCTTCACAATGTGCAAACTTTTGTTTACAGAAATTGTGGTGTCCAAGTTTTAAATTTCATGCGTGTACAAGAAGGCAGAGGTGTATACTGAACCGTAGCATACACGCAACAAAAGAACCCCTAATGCGCATTTCACTCTTATTATGAGCTCATCAGTGGTGTATACTTAAGTGCGGTATAAAAATTGTACAAGAAGGCAGAGGTGTATACTTGTACAGTGCAGTTAAAAATTAGTACTTTGTTAAGCCTCCTCCATCTATGATCTCATTGTACTATGAAAATTATTAGTGCAATTACACCGGTTTAATTCGTTACACTAGTGTATCTGTACATTCCACCTCATATGTCAGTACCCGAGTATTCTCTAACCTTTGAATATCTTTCTGAGCCATTACTTGATTGTAATAACGTAGTGATTTTTAATATTTCGAATAACAACTGCATAACTAACTTATCTTGATTTGGAACAATTAACTCATATTTAAATTGCGATGAATAGAATATTAGAACTAATCATTGCTGCACGTGATATAATTAATTCAGTTTCTCACAATCCTGACCCCTTGGCAATTGGAGATAGGTTTTACTCTGCCCTACTAGTAAACATAGTGTTGATAAGAGGTCTAACTAAGAATAATTTTAAAATTAAGGGTATAGACAAATTTAAGGTGTTTTGTAATCTCTGGAACGTCACTATTGCTGCAGTTTCTGAATTAAAAAATGTGGTTAATCAATTGAAGCAAACAATTGAATCTAAAATCTCTGAATTAAACACTAAAGTTACAACGGCACTGTAGTCTTATACAAGCAAGGAAGATAACGAATTCACTATTAATGAAGCTGTTGAACGTTCACTTCGAGCTAGTAATGTGGTGATTTATAATGTCGCTGAGAACTCTAGTATCGATGATATAAATGTTGTAAACGATGTTCTTGAGGTAATCGATCTATGTTTAGTTGTGACACCAGATAATGTCACTCGTATTGGTAAAAAACTAATAAGTCAAGACCATTACGTATAAAATTTAAATGTTTTGAGCAAGCTCGCTTGTGTCTTCGTAGAACATCCTTATTAATTTCATCTTCTAAATTCGCTAGAATCGTAATCTCAGACGATAAAACACCGCGTCAATTGAACCACTTAAAAGAGTTGCGAAATAACCTAAAACGTCGAATCGAATCTGGCGAGCAAAACATCACTATAAAATACGTGGATCGCACTCCTCAAATTATATCCACATAAAATAACTAGAATACGGCAAACCTATTAATATTTCTATATTGTATACAAACATAGCATCCATTACGTCAAAGCTTGATGACCTACAATAATTTATTTCAAATAGTCAACCAGATATTATTGCACTTACTGAAAGTTGATTAAATTCAAATATCTGAGACACTACCTACCATCGCAATTGACTCTTATACATTATACTGAAAAGATCGTACAAAATGTCGTGGAGGAGGTGTTTGTTCGTTTATTCGAATAATATATTAAAAATTTTTACAGATAATGCATTGATATTAATGTTAATGGTTACGACACACTTTGGATTAAATTTTCAAATAGATTATTCACTTTGTCATCTATTGTGTTTATAGACCACCTTATGGTTCTAATTTAAATTCAGAAGTTAACTATAATTGCTTATTTGAGACAATGGAATCTAACTTTGCTGTATTGACTAATTTAATTGTTCTGGGAGATTTTAATTTACCCAACAAAAAATGGGGAACTGAAAATTACACCGGTTTAAGCAATACCGATAATAATTTTCTTAACATGCTTAATAACAATGATATTACACAATTAGTTACAGAATTCACTCGATATAGAAGTAATCACTCACCATCGGTTTTAGATCTACTTTTAGTAAAAGACGTCAACCTAATTTCACGTGTACATGTTGGTTCTCCAATTGGGAAGTCTGATCATTGTACAATAAATCTTGATCTTCAGGTAATGAAATACACGCCCTTAAAATTACAGAACAAAATTTATAAAACAACTGATTATAACCAAGTCGAAAAGCTGCGTTACATAATCATGATCACCTTGGATAAAAGACATCTTATTATATAAAATTAAATATAAAAAGAAACTATGGAGGCAGTTTAAGATCAGAAACGATGAGAATATTTACATTGCAAATAGACAAATTTCTATTCAACTACGAACTGAATTAAAAACCGCAAAAAATCTATTTGAAAACAAACTTCTACAGAATTCTAAGGCTGTTTATGGTTAACTGCTTAAGCAACAAGTTTCTCGTGTAACTGTTCCAGTTGTTAGAAACTAATCGGACACCCTATGTACTGATAATGTAGAAACTGCTAACATATTCGGTAGGTTTTTCTCATCTGTTTTTACACCAACTTCTATCGTTTCTAATCCTGTTCTAAAATCTTCATTTTCGGATGGCACTCTGTTAGACCTGTATATTGATGAAGAGGCATTATTTCTAAAATTTAAAAACTATTAGTAAACAGTGCACCGGGGTCAGATGGTTTAACTTCCAAGATCATCAAAAGATGCGCTGCATCTTTAGTCGGTCCATTAATAACAATTATGAATACTTCGTTAAAAAAGGGTATACTACCGGTAAATGGCTGGAGGCTACCGTTACTCCTATTTATAAAGGAGGAGATAAATGCAACGCTGAAAATTATAGATCAATGAGTCTCACTTCCGTAGGATGAAAACTCATAAAAAAAATAATTGTAAAAAGTATACTTAATCACTTGATCAAAAACAACATTATGCGTCGTCACCAACACGGTTTTGTACGAAGGACGTCTACTATAACGAACTTTCTATCAAGGATAAACAAATGGACTAAAAATAATTGATTCGGGAGATACACTAGACGCTATCTATGTAGATTTTAGTAAGGCGTTTGACAGAGTGACTCACGGATTACTACTTTTTAAATTGGAAAAGTTTGGCATTTCAGGTAATGTATTAACTTGAATAAGAGCATTTTTAACAAATAGATCATTTGTAGTAAAAGTAAACAAAACATTTTTGGACTGGTTTCTGTTAGCAGTAGGGAGCCGCAGGGTTCAGTTCTAGGACCAGTATTATTTTTGACCTATACGGCAGATTTATTAAATAACATTCGTAGTCCGCACTCAGCTTATGCAGATGACTTGAAAATATTTGACCCTTCCTGTGTCAAGAAGTTACAACTTAAACTTGATTTTATAGCAGACTGGAGTGACACCTAGAATATACCATTAAACCTTGAGAAATGTTTTGTGATTCAGTTTGGCGGCTTAAATCCAAAACATGTTTATTCAATAAATCCCAGCTCGATTTAGGAGTTTTAGTTGATACTAAATTGTCGTGGAGTTCTCATTGTGTTAAAGTTGCGAAAAAGTCTTTTGGGTTATTATTTAATATGAAAAAAACTTTTGCCCATCCATCTCCAGAATTATGTGCTAAACTTTTCATTACTTACATCAGACCTCACTTTGAATATGCCGCATCGGTGTGGCGTCCTCACTACCTTAAAGATCAACATTTGTTAAATAGGATCCAAGATGCTGTAACAATGCGGATAGTGGTGATTTGATACAACTATTTAGAATAACTCATGACTTATTTCCCAATACATCTCTGATTCACGACTTCGTGGACATACATTTAAACTAAAAAAGGAACCATTTAAATCTAGTATCGGACAAAATTTTGCAACTAACAGAGCTTTTTGATAAATGGAATTATTTAACAAATTAAAATTGTTAAATGCACTACAGTAGGTTCTTTTAAAAAAACTTTATAGCAAACAATCAAATTAGAATAAAAAAATGTTTAAGGAATAACCTATCTATACAGGGTGTTTAAAGAATACATCCCGATATTTGGCCCAATTTATAGATCTCATCAGTACAAACAAAAAAGTCAAAATAACATAAGTCCAAAAACTAACTGTTTTTGAGATACAACATGTTTTTGAAATTAAAATAATTTACGCTCAGTATAAGTGATTCGTCGTATTTATCAAGTCAGCTAAAGAAGTGGGTAAACCAAAGGTCATATTTATTTCAACAAGGTTTTCAATAGAACAAATATCAGTATAAATACAACATTGTAATTACAAATGATTCTAAAAGAAGTTATTCAACATGTCCTCCTTCCATTTGTATACACATTTTGTATCTCCGTAAAAGTGAACGCCGCACTCTCTCAAAGAGTCCAGGATTTGTACGAACAGTCTGGCAGGCATGTTCAATTCGTTTTTGCAACTCATCTAAATTATTCACAGGACTTGAATAAACTAATGTCTTTAAGGCTGTTTTATCATTCGGGATAATTTCAGATTTCTAGTAGGCGGTTCACTATTTTTATTTCTTGGTACATAAATAGCTATTTGTTGTTTTTTATGTTTCTAAAACTGTTTAAAATGCACGTCATGTACAAAAAAATTGACATCAACAATTGAACAATATATTATTTATCTATTAATATTAATCGGCTTCCAAGTCTAGCCTGTTGCGCTCAGAAAAATTCGCCCTCGAGTACATTCATTTTACAATTCTACAAAAGTTTTCAGTATTTATCGTTTACTTAATGTTAATTTTTCTCATTGATTTTTAAGTAAAGATTTAAAAAAAAGTAGGGTTGCCAGAAAATTATTATCTATGTCGTGCAAAAGTCAAAATTTGGGCTTATAAGGAAATCCATTTTTCTATTATTTTACGTTTTAATTAATTTAAATACAACAAAGACGAAAATAAAAAAAAATAGCTCTGCACGACATAAATAATAATGTTAGCTATATGTTAGTGCAAAATCAGGAAAACATTTCTAAAAATAAGCGAGATAAATTTACATAAATTTTATAGCTCCCTGAGAAAACAGCTTTAAATACCCCCAAATTCAAAAGTCGAGCGGAGTGAGGTCGAAAGATCTAGGTGGCCATGCAATTGGACCTCCTCGTCCTATCCACCTGCCATTGTAACTTTTGTTTAGATAATTTCTGACTAAGACTGCATAATGCGGAAGAGCACCATCGTGCATCAACAACATATTAGTTCTGTGGTTGAGGGGTACATCTTCTAACAGCAGTGGCAAGGTATTCCGCAAAAAGTTAAGGTACAACTTTTCAAACGGTTAGGCAGGAAACCAGGTCCTATTAGATGGTCTCCCAACACCCCAAGCCAAACGTTGATTGAAAATCGGTGTTGATGATTCGATTTAACAATGGCGTGCGGGTTTTTGTCGGCCCAAACATGGCGATTATGGAAATTAAAAATGCCATTTCTCGTGAAACCAGCTTCGTCAGTAAATAAAATTTTTGTAACAAAATTTGGGTTCTCCGCAACTTTTGTCAGCATCCTTTCACAAAACACCAGTCGTGCGGCATAATCAGACACAGTAAGAGCCTGTACCCTTTGAATATGGTATGGGTGCAATTACTGCTTGCGTAACATTCTCCAAGGGAAGAATTAATATTTGATTCAGTAGAGAGTCTTCTAATACTAGTACCGGGATTTTCTTCAATTCTCATTAAAATGTTAAGTTCTGCCTCGGGACTAGAAACTGATCTAGGCCGACCATCATCATCGTTCATAGATTTAAACGATCCAACTTCGGATAAACGTTGATGTAAATTTGTAAATAGTTTGGCACACGAAAGTACCCAGTTTGGGAATGCTTCGGCATAAAGGCGACGTGCCTCATAAGCATTTCCATCGGCCTTGCCATAAATTAAATACATGTCTGCCATTTCTGCGTTCGTATATTCCGGCATATTTAAAAATTCCAACAATGAGCAACAGTAACAACGACTGCAATAGCAACAATAACACTAACAATGACAGCCACACAATAATTACAACAAATGCGGCAACAAACAAAACGAACAAATTTTGTTTTGTTATTTCCATAAATTCAACAAACCACTCCAACTGGGCTTAGTCATTTAAATTTCAAAAACTGCTTGTATTTCGGAAACGGTTGATTTTTGGAATTACGTTTATTTTCACTTTTTGTTTGTACTGTTGAGATCTATAAGTGGGCCAAATATTAGAACTTATTTTTTAAACACCTTGTATAGGTTCGCCTCAGCAAGAAATAACTCTTGCTAGAAGAACATATATACAACAATGTAAAAATAATCTTAATCTGAATCCAAATTTATCCTAGGGTTTGGTAAATTTACTGAAAAAAACTACTCGCCTTCCCAATACTATAAGTTATGATAATAAAATACTTTCTTCTCCAGCGGAAATAGTTAATAACTTTGCCTCGTATTTTCAAAATGTATTTAAAACTCCTTTATCACAAACTAAAGACCAGACTAATAAATTTAACCAAATGAGTCATTTCACTATATTCGATAGTATGGTCTTGCGTTACATTTTTTACTCAAAGGCTCCTGTACTGTTGGTAGAAATCATCTTCCGTCTTTCATCTTAAAAGATAATAGCTCTTATGCAAACCTCTTGCTTATACCTTCAATCTTATTTTTAAAGAAGGTTACTTTCCAGATGGCTAGTAGGGTAAGAAACTTATTGAACATTATAGCCCGGTATCTATCATCAACAATTTAGTTGTATTTTTGTACAGAAGCACACGCAACGAAAAACACCTGATGCAACATTTTGTTTTATTATGATCTCATCAGAGGTGTATACTTCCTGTCGTTACTTCGTCTTGTACAGTTCTATACCGCACTTAAGTATATACCTCTGATGAGCTCATAATAAAAGCGAAATGCTGCATCAGGTGTTTTTTTGTTGCGTGTGTGCTTCTGTACAAGAAATACTTGGCTTTATCGACACACGTGTGTTTTAAGCATTAAAGTTATCGGTTAGATAGCGCTATGCACTTTAACACTCACAAGTCGTTACAGTTAACTGTTAGCATTTTCTTAGTTTATACTATCCACACGTGTCCATGATATACACAAGATGTCGTAAGACACACATTTTACTTGATAATTAATGTCGGTAAATGTAGAGTAATGTTTTATTCGAGAAAGCGTATAACATCTTTTTTTTTCGTACAAAATCATTCATCAATTAGTAACCAGAACCAATAATTTTTATGATCTTGGAGTGAAATTTGACAGTGCGCTTAATAAAAAGTGCAATAGACTTCTTGGTTTCATTTTGAGAAATGTAAAATTATTCAAGAATTATAAACTATTAATACTATTAAAACCAGAGGGCGCTCAGCGAGTTTCCCTGAAATATTCCTCGGTTGATATTGATCGTGTCTGTTTGTATGCTAACATTGTCTGAATGTAGGTAAATTTGTGTTTTCCATTCTGACATCACATGTCTCAGCAGATTGTGTATTACCGGGTCTATCTTGTATATGTTTAGTATTTCCAGGAGCCAAGTGTGTGGGACCAAGTCAAAGGCCTTCTTGTAATCTATGTAGCATGTTATTAGGTTTTGTTTTTCTTTTACTGCTTGTTTTAATATGATACTATCTATGATGAGCTGTTCTTTACATCCCTGACTGTGTTTCCGACATCCTTTTTGTTTTTCGCTTAGTATGTGATTCTGTGTTAAATGTTTCTCTATCTTGTTGGTTATAATTGAGGTCATTATCTTGTACAGTGTGAGGAGACATGTGATGGGCCGGTAGTTGGATGGGTTTTGTGTTTCGACACATTTTGGTTTGATGTATGTTTTGCCCTCGGTGAGAAAGTGTGGACACAAGTGTGGATTGCTGATGATTTGATTGATGTGTGTTGTCAGGTATGGATGTGTGCTTGTCATTTTCTTGTACCAAAAATTGTGTATTTGGTTGACTCCAGGTGCTTTCCAGTTGTGTGTTTTTTGAACAATTGTTTTCAACTCTTCGACGGTGATTGTGTGGTCCAACCTACAAGAACGGTTGTGTTGTCGCTTTTGTTCTTATTGTATCCACTCCGCCTCTTGCCGGAGATATTTTGGTTAGGCCCAGATTTTTGACTAGAATGTTATTACTTGTTCTTGCGTAGGGGAACTCGGTTGTCTGGTTCAGTTTTTGGTAAAAGATTTTTTCATTAGTCTGGAAAAGTTTGTTCTAAATTTGGTTCTTTTTCGGTTATTATGTGTTTTAATTTTTTAATATTTTCTCTTGTTACTTGTTACCTTTTGTGAATTGTGTAGTCTTCCAATATTCGTACGTAATTTATTAATTTGGTTTTCCAACCGGTTTTGCCATTGGGGATTTTGTTCTTTTTAATATTTGTTTTTTGTTGCTGTTGTATGTGTGTTGATTGTACTTTTTTATTATTTTTATGGTTTTTGTTGTTTTTAGTTTTATAGTTTATTTGTGTTATAGTTTTAGCGGTGCAGTATATCCGTGTATGTATGTCTACAAGACTACTATCATCGTTAATGTAGGCTGCTAGTACCTGATTAGTAGTAGTAACAATTTGGTTAGTGAGTTTGTGGAAGTACAATGTAGGTAAGCTGGGACGCATCTGCGAATCTGTGTTTAAATATTGTGCAATATTGTTTTGTAGTTGATTATTTATACTTTGTAAAAGTTGTGTTGTATCCTGGTGTGTTGGTATTGGTTCGTGTATAATGGTTTGTTCTTGTTGTATGTTGATTATTTTTGTTTGTTTTCTTCTTCATTTGTCATCTGTGTTTCTTCATGCCTGACTTCTCTGGTTATTTCTTCTTTGAGTTCCTCTAGTCTTTCTCTTGTTATTCTGTTGTTTTTAACAATAACTCTTTTCTGGTCAACTAATCTCTGTTTGGTGACGTTGGTATATTCCGGGTACTTTTGTAAAAACATTTGATGAGTTCTGAATCCGGTATTTTGTGTATCTAGTATGGTAATTTTGTAGTAACAGCGCATGATGTGTTCGTCTGTCTGTCAACTGGTCCATTAGCAACAGCGTAGTCGTCATCATTTTGGTCAAGCTAAAAATTATTTTAGCTCCGCCCTTGACCGTGGCTTTGCCTTTCCGAGGCTAGTGTATTTTGTTGTGGAACCAGTTTTTCAAACTAACAAGGTAGGTTACCACTATTAGTTGTCCTTTTAGTCGACTCTTACGACAGGCGGGACACTCCTGGGGCCTATTCTAACCCGAACCTCCACGAGTTAAATTATTATTATTATTATTATTATTATTATTATTATTATTATTATTATTATTATTATTATTATTATTATTATTATTATTATTATTATTATTATTATTATTATTATTATTATTATTATTATTATTATTATTATTAATGAGCGCTGTCGATAGCAAAACAAAGAACTCTGAAGATTTCTGAGAGTTGTGTGAAAACATTGACAGTTTTGACCTTCATTTGAGTGCGACACATTCAGGGTATCATTGGTGTTATTTATGTTACCTTAACTTGGCGAAGTAGATAATTGCGAAACATTTACATTTGTTATAGGAGTAGGTTCTAAGGATAAGTACTTTTGAGAGTATTATTTTTTAAAGAAGGTTGATGTAAGTAGGTAAAACGTTGTTCATTGCAAATTCTGCAACCGAATGACCTAGTAACCCCCTTTGTTCCTTTCCTAAACAATTTGTACATAACGATAATCGTTTTACCTCCTCAAAACAAAAAAGCAAATAGAGTGGATTTAAACTTTGGACATACATAAATAAAATGTTTATCATTGCAAGAAAGGCAAATAGGGCTCGATTGTTCAAATGATTGAAAACTTTGTTTTTGCCGATATCCGATCCGGACGATTACCAGTTGGTTTCTTGTTTAATGCCTCTAAAATATAACTGCTTTGCGATAAAAGTTTAGAAAAATTGTCAAGCTTAAGGTTAGTAATATCTTTACTAAAATTTTCTCACTCGCGTTTTGTACGAAAATTACGTTACGAGTTTAAAAGATATATTAAAAGTAGTAGACATTGACGAGACGAGAAATTAAGTCTTGTACTTGTTTGATCTTCATTTAAATTACCTTTTTAAAGCAAGACATCCTCGAGCTCTGTAAGCGTGTTCTGTCATTCAATATATTTGTTTAAATACGTTTGAAACCGCGTAAGTTCGGCCTTAATTTGACCGGGACAAGTTATTAGCATTTTTGGCTTAAGAGAAATATAACCGGCCCTAACCTATAAAAAATAGCGCCATTCGACTTAGCACACTTAAACTAGTTTCCACAAAAAGTTTTAGTCCAATAAGATTTGGGGCCGGTTACTTTCCATATCCCTACCTTTTCTACTCATTTGACTTTTCCGTCATCTTGACGTTTGGGTATTTGTATTAAATAATAGTTATTTATGTATTAAGGGTGTAAAGTTACACTCGTGGTACATACATAACTTTAGGCACGGATAAGAATAAATTATGTTTGCCACCCATATCTAATTTTTTTACACAACAACTTAGAAGGCCGTGAACAGAGAGATAGCCAGAGACAAAAATTCTGAAAATTTATATAGAAAATTCGGGAATGTAATTTGCGTCAATGGGCGACTGTTCAAAATGTTATCAAACGGTTTATTGCATTGTTCAGAATGCATGGTAAACCCAGAAGCGGTTGACCAAAAGCATCATCAGATCAATTATTAGAAAGAAAAATTATGTTTGCATTTAAACAAAAATGCACATTATCGGTACATGATGTTGCAAAAAAAGTTGGAACTAGTAAAAACATGATGTAATGAGCAAAGGTACGTCAAGATATCAAGATATATAAAAAAGTTAAAAGCCCCAAACGGACCACAAAACAGTTTAACACAGCAATAAGAAGACCTAGAAACGTCTACCGTCATCTGTGTTCGGTCAGCAACACATGCATTTTGATGGATGATGAAATGTATGTAAAAAATCTAAATTCTAATTAACCCCCCAAACTGCAATCAGTTCCGACCACTAGAGCGATATTGAGAATGTTGAAAAAACAATTAAGAAAACATTGCGCACGTGCAATTTCAGAAAAAGATTTTAGAAAAATGCTTCAAATGCAGCAACAAAATCGCAGATTTGACGTTGCAACATTTTATGGTGGGGATCAAGACAAAATTTGTGATTTTGGCAGACAAAAGTTAAAATCTTAATTTTATGTTATTAATTGATAAACTACATTATAGAAATATTAAATAAATAAACATAACTGTGCAATTAGTTTTTGGTTTTATACTAGTTTTACAAATAGTTGTAAAAAACTTTTCGAGACAGCCTTTAGTACTGCTTTGAGATTTGAAGCATATCTATGGCACAAAGTAAACAACGGTAGTTGGTAGCCAAAATTGCAATTTAATTTTGTCTTTGCCGTGTATGAGCTAATTGTGCGGTCTTTCGAATAAAAAAATTAAACGAAATCGATGAGGTTGTTGCAAAAGCAATAAACAGTAGTTTAGTTCACCGAAACACTAAAGGGGTGTATGAAAAAACATATAAAAGAAAGAAAAAACCTTCTTCGTTGTGATCACTATCAAAGTTAACCACAACACACATATAAGCAGTTGCTGAAACTTATTGGGATTTTTAAAGAGAAAATCTGATGGATTCGAGCCCAAAAAGTCTAAAGTTTTGAGCAAAGAAAAAATGGAAGCATGTATATACCAAGCTCCAAATGAAATACAGTGTAAGTGTAAAGTATGGAATAAAATTTATTAAACTTTTATCCTTATTTTTATACAATTTTTCTCGGACAAATAAATTTTTATTTTTAAATTCCCATCTTTTGGTATAAATCAACCCTTTCTATCTCCATCAGTGGCGGCGCAACAGGGGGCAACTTGAAAATTTTAAATGGCAATGGGGGGTCAAAAGATACATTTTCGGAAAGACCATTTCATCCTCTATGCAGCAATGTAAGCATCTTCAACATCGGTCGATTAAAACAGGAAAAAAGTAACCTTTTAATCAGGTGAGTATTCCTCCAAAATTTTTAAGTTATATATAAAGTTTGCTCTTCTCGAGCCCTTCTAGGTGGAGGTGAATAAAAAAACAAACTCAATAAGCTGTCAACGCCGACGTTTCGCCCCATATGCGTAGGGATTGCTATCAAATGATGAAAACGTCACATATAAATTAAAATAACAATAAAACAGTCACATATATAAGTTGTGGTTAAAAATTTAATTAAAAGACACACAAACAAACTCAACTTGATACAAACAACGAATGATTCGTTGGGTTGGGATTTAAATGTATAATTTATACCTAAAGAAATGACCTAAAGAAAAATTTGGATGATACTTTTAGGAAGCCATTGCTTGTTTCGAAATGTGTGTCTTACGACATCTCGTAAATAATAGAACACGTAAATAATAGTTGCTTAGTGCAAATACATGACCGTTAACACGAGTGGACACTAGGTGTCGCAAAACTTATTGTAAATAATAGTATAATAATTGTACAGTTGTATACCGCACTTAAGTATACACCTTCGATGAGCGAAATGATCATCAGGTGTTCTTTCGTGCGTGTATGCTACTGTACAGAAAAACTTGGCTTGTATATCGGCACGTGTATTTTGCATTTGAAGTTTTTGCTTTGATGACAATATTGCAAATTAACGTTTAATTGCCGTTACAGTTAACTGTTGGCATTTCTTAGTTAAAATATCAGATTTCTCGGGAAACGAGATTATATTCATTTGTATGAAAAAACCGCTTTGCTTTTCCATTTCTTCTAAAAAAATTGTATATTGTTATCGGATGGTTTCAGCGCAGCTTTACCTTTTAGTAGTTGAGGTGACACCATAAATCATTTTTCTCTGTTATACTAAAATCATATCAACTATGATAAACAAAGTTTTTAATAACTAAATATATGGCTGCCAAAACGCAAAACTGTGGTTATAGATGACAGTATGGTACAAAAATATGTACTATCTATCCTAAAAGCTTGTTTGTTTAAAATAACGACCGACGTTACAAAATAGGAGTTTACCGACAATCCTTCAGATGATCGTTAGCAACACGGTAACGATAATTGGTTATAATTATGTTATAAATATGAAGATTTTGATGCTCTGAATTTGTTTCTTATGTTCAATTTTTTCTATCACGTCTAGATTTTTTGATATAAATTTTTTTCCAAAATATCATATATTTAGGTATTTTTAATTCGTTTTATGCGTTAACATTATAATCAATGTATATACATACGAAATAGGGTTTTGCTAGTCGTAAGAGAAAGAAAAAAAGTGCGAAAAGTGATTTCTATGGTAGTACATATGCGCCTGCGCAGTATACACTGTGACTTTACAACAGTTAGTTAAAAACTTGTCCTTTAATTGCATTATTTACGTTCAATTTTTGTTTTTCAATTCAAGTTTTGCACAAAATTCATAGTATACATATATTTTAAGTATGTGTAGGTTATCCATTTTTATAAACAGAGATAATAAATATAAAATAAAAATTTAAAATTTTTTAAAATAAATTTTATTGAATTTTAGGTTATAAGATGCCGCGCACTTGTAAGAATTCTACAGACTGTTTTTGTTACATTTGTGGTAAGTTCACTCTAAAAACACAGCGAGATGCAATAACAGATCTTGTTAAAAAAGCGTATCAGCTTTATTTTGGATTCTCTATCGATGAGAGGGAGAAATTTGCTGTAGCAGTTGTTTAAGAACGTTGAGAGTTGGCCTGAAGGAAGTCACAAATGCCGTTTACAATGCCGATGCTTCGGAGTGAATCTCAGAATCATGAAAATGACTGTTATTTCTGCATGACTTCAACACGAAGATTTTCGAAAAAAAAATTAAAACAAGATTGTATATCCAAACATTGCATCTGCAATGAGACCACTTCCAAGTGGTGAAAGCAGTTTACCTCCAGTACCTCCAAAAATAGCAAGAAAATGAAAAATAAAAATAATTCTAGTCTACAGCTTCCATCAATTTTTATTTATTATTTATATAAAAACAAAATTGTATATCCAAACATTGCATCTGCAATGAGACCACTTCCAAGTGGTGAAAGCAGTTTACCTTCAGTACCTCCAAAAATTGCAAGAAAATGAAAAATAAAAATAATTCGAGTCTACAGCCTCAATCGAGTTTTATTTCTTCCTGTACATCTTCATCATCATAAGCTTTACCTTGATCTTCAAGCCCATCAAAAGAACTTTATTTTCTTAAACAACCTGATTTAAATGATCTTGTTAGAAACTTGGAGCTATCAATATCTAAGGCTCAATTACTCGGACCAAGATTAAAACAGTGGAATTTGTTGGATAAAAGTACGAGAGTCTCATATTTTCGCACAAGACAAGAAGATTTTACAAGTTATTTTTTCAAAGAAAATGATTTATTATATTGTAATGATGCTGCAGAGCTTCTTAAAAAACTGAGTTTCCCAAAAAATTCTGAAGAATGGAGACTTTTTATGCATGCGTCAAAGATTAGTTTGAAAGCCGTTTTACTTCACAATAGAAATAAATACCCATCAGTACCTCTAACACATGCAACAAACATGACAAAAAATTATGCAAATCTGGGGGTATTACTTAAAAAATAAAACATTCTCAATACCTATGGAATATTTGTGCTGACTTAAAAGTTGTTGCTATACTTCCTAGATTGCAAGAAGGATACACCAAGTTTTGCTGTTTTTTGTGTGAGTGGGACAGTTGCGCAAGAAACAAACATTACAAAGTGAAAACTTGACACCTGGACATAAAAATGTATCTCAAGTACCAAGTGACAAAATCATATAAAAGTTGGGACTCATAAAAAACTTAGTGAAATCTATGAAGAAGGATGGTGCAAGTTTTCAAAATCTTAAAACAAAGTTTTCTCGAATCAGTGACGCAAAATTAAATGACGGGATTTTTGTAGGTCCAAAAATACGAGCGCTTATGAGGGATGAAGTTTACAATTCAAAGTTGAGCAAAGCTGAAAAAATCTTCGATGGCTTTTGTAAAAATGTGTCATAATAATACAAAAGTTGACAAATCATGCAACAGCTTCTTTCTGCTTATAAAGCTTTAGGATGCAATATGTCACTCAAAATTCATTTTTTGGACTCGCATTTAGATTTCTTTCCGGAAAATCTCGGTGCCGTATCAGATGAGCATGGTGAAAGGTTTCATCAGAATATTATGCATATTGAAAGACGCTACAATGGTAAATGGTCAGGAGCAATGCTTGCTGATTTTTTTTTTGGTTGATTCGCCGAGAAACTTCAATGGAAACGATAAAAAGAAAAAAAACTACAAAATAACTTGAATTATATTACCATAATGAGATAAATATACTAATATTTCTATAACTTGTAACTGTAAAATTAGCATTAATGTATCGTTCAAAGAAACTAATTTTGAATTTTTTCCAAAATATTTTTATCAGTAGCATATACTGGATATCAAACAGATGAACAATAACCCAAATAAGATCGAACATAAGCAAAATATAAAGTTTTCAGCGATGGTATCGATAATTTGTTGCAATGCTCTCACAAATTAAGATATTTTCGAAGTAAGATGTAATAATGATTTTAAAAAGACCATTGTTTACCAAATAGAAAATCTTTAAGTTGATTTACTCAGGTTTCTTTCTCAATTTAACTATGCCATTTGTTACCATTTGATAAATTGCTAAGCAAAAACTTTTATAACAGTCTTAAGTTTTTTCAGACAAATTAGAGAAGACAAAAGTGAATTGTCATCAACTGAACTTTATTCACCCCTTCAAAAATAACAAGAGGGTTCAGTTTTAAATCTTAGCGTGAGAAATGTCATATTGTTGATGTGGTAAAAGTTTCAGTTCAAAACAATTCGGGTCAAGATCTCTAATGTAACAACTTTACGTTACAAAGAAACAGTATTTTTTTTAAAAGAAAAATAGGAGAATCGAAAAATTGTGCCAAAATGACAATTCCAGGAGTTATATTAAATTTTTAGAGAGGTCAAAAATTACTTGCCCCTGTCGTACACCGCTGGCAGTAGCCGGAGACACAACATAATATCATTGTCGTTGACGTATCCAGAAGCGAAAATTTTTTGTTTTTTTATGACAACATAATCTAATTGCTTACTACCTCCTGGAATCATTTCCTTTGTAACTTTTGAAGTAATTTCATCTGTTGGCACTTTGTTTGAGCAACTGTTTTGTTATCAGCACTTTTTTTTAGTATTGTACAATAATTTGACGATTTGTTGTTATTTTGTTGGACGTTGAATTTGTAAACACATTATTATCATTATCAGTCAGAATTGCTAGTGAACTTTTATTCTCATCAACAAACATTGACAATTTTTGCAACAAATTATCTTCAAATACTTTGAACATTTCACTTAATTTTTCTTTCATTGCACTAATTACTGTGGATTTAATTTTTGTAAGATAGGAGTACAGTTTATATGACTAAATTTAGAGTTCCATTCATGGCAGTACCATTTTATGGCATCACATCAGTTTAATGCAATCATTATGATACCCTGAATTACATAAACCGCTGCACTGAATATAATTGCTTTTATCTACTGACTTTTTTAAAAAAATTACACGAATTACTATGTGAGTCGTCTTCACTTTCCGCCATCTTAGAATTGTAATTGATTTAATCCAAGGAATATGTTAGATATGTATAGAAAGTTTTAAAATGAGGACTGGACCATCCTCCATAACAATAAATTAATTAATAATATAGAATCTACGCACTTTTAAGTAAATAAATAGTGTTATTACTCTTATAATGTCACACCATATTATGCATTAAAACTGTCATAGTTCAGAAGAAAGGGCGGCTAATTTACAATTCTTACTGAATATTGTTAACAGTAAATGTTAATTTTACGTAAATAGTTTCTTTCACTTTCAGAAACATAAACCTACAGTTTTACTATACTATTAATATTAGATTATATCTTGAAATATATACAAAAAGAGGTTTGAGTTTAAAACAAAATTTATCAAATTCAGTTTTTATTAAGAATTTATTGAATTGCTGAAAGACTCTGTTTATAAGCCCTGCCTTATGCCTTTTCAAGTTTATCATAGAGCGTATAAAGAATATTTATCAAATATTGACAGGTCACGATAAGCGTCTACTCCTTCTTTGTGCAAACTACAAATGGTTTATTTATGCTAGAGGGTAACTTTGTGGCTTTATTCCAGTAGATCTGTAGCAGTTTAAACAAAGAACAAACATTATTATAGGTATTTTTGCTATACATTTCGTATTGCATATAATAGCAATTTATAAAAAAATTAATACATTCTTGAGTTTCGTTTGTGTTTTAAAAATTGCACGTATTGATTTTAACCTTAAGGGTTTTAAATGCTTTTCGGTGCTTCGTCATACTTCATATTTGAAATTCCTTCAAAATTGGTTGGCTCATCTTAGCTTTCACTAAACTCCATGAGGTTCATCATATATTAGTTTAATATTTAATAAGAAATCCTATGAGCACGTCAATGTTAAGTTTATTGTAAAATTGATTAACTTTAGTTTTATTTAATGATGTCTCAGCATATGAATTCTGTATTGATTAATGGTTGTAGATTAGAACGTAAAGAAATGTATTTTATTTTGCTAATATTTTAGAACAAACAGAAAAAATAGTAGTAATTATTCAAAACACATTATAATTAAAAATAAGACTTAAATGGCAATGACTTACTCGTATTTTAAGATACATTATAACTGTTTAAAAACAGTGAACCTGAAATAGATTTTAAATAAAATTTCAACTCCTACTGATAATATAAAACTTTCATATACAAGATTTTCGGAGAGTTAAAGATGAATTTTCAATGAGAAGAGACGACACTCTATCCCTTCGCGTTATAACCACAACACCTAAAATTTTAAATATGATTGTAGAATGGTTCTTTCAGGCCTGGTCACCAATCACCACAAAATTTAAAATTTTTAGATTTGTTTACAAGATTATTCAATTTTTGTTCCCAACTTACAATTTATTATTGAAAACGAACTTTATGTCAAATAACACAAGTTAAATAATTATCCCTTAACCGAGCGCATCCATCTTGAAAAGTGCAGCTATGCAATTTATGAAAAATTAAATACTCAAGATAAAAATTTACTTTATTACATAATTTACAAGGCAACACAATTTTAAGTACTTATAAAAATGTCGTTGAGTAAATGTTAAATTACGGTTTAATTAACAATTGTAAAAAATCTACATGCAGTTATAACATTTGTTCAAAAAACTTCATTCTTCGTTTAATATTCTTAAAAACACGACGTAACACTGCAAGTGTAATGTGCTTCTAGAATGTGTAAAACCAAACATAAAGAAATCCAATGGTGTTAAGTCTGGTGAACGTAGAGACCAACGGTTTTCCTCCTGTAGCCCCATCTTGTTGAAAAAGACCCTGTTGTTACTCATCATCATGTAGTTGATTAATTAATAAATTCTACATAAGTTATTACATTAATATTTTGATTAAAAAAAATAGGACCATTGATCCTACGTAGGGCTGCCATCCGTCCGGGTTTCCCCGGATTTGTCCTAGTTTGAAGGGCGTCCGGAGGCCGTCCGGCAGGGGTTCTTAAAAGTGTCCGGGTGAAACCCGGACACTTTTGTTGTCAGGGGAAACCCAACTTTTTTAAAGATAAGCAATAAATTGAAATAAATCTTAGTTAAAAATTCATCAACAATAACCCGCATTCAAGAAGGCACGGCAAAATAGTCGACGATCGAACGCCCCCACCCGTGCCCCCGCGCCGCGTGCTCGCCGCCGCCACTACTGATTCTCTCACTCAGTTGTATGCACGGAGGCAAGTAAATCGCACGCGTGTTTCGCGCGTTGATTGGTATCAAAATTGCGGCACAGCAATTTACGTAAGTTCACATATTATTTTGTCAGTTTTTTGAGTAGTATGATAACTTTTTGAGTACGTATGTTAATAGCCTACAGAATTAGGTTCAGACATTTTATCTCATGAAAGCGGGTGACGCTAAGTTGTAGTTGTAATGCATATAGACACGCGTACTTGTGTGCGTAACAACTGTCTACTGAAATGACGCGTCCCTCCACTGAATCGAATGATCTGTGTACGCACCAATCGATCAACAAATCGCACGATGAATCCAGTAATGCTTAAGTATGAAGGAGCGCCTGTCATGTTGTATGTTTTCAGATCAAAATGCCCAAGCGTAAATGCACGTTCAATAGCGAATTGCAAAGCAAATATCCAATGTTTAAAAGAGGAAAATATGACTGGGAAGTACAGTGCAAGATTTGTTCTACAAATATTTCCATTGCAAATAAAGGTATTTCCGACATTAAAGAGCACCTTAACACACAAAAACACAAAGCTAATTCAACAAGCCAAGCTAGTAGTTCAAACATCCAGGCATTCTTTGAAAAAACTAGACCTAGCTCAGAAGAAAATCTTATTCGAGCAGCTGAAGGCGCAATGGCTTACCACACAGTCAATCACCACATGTCATTCAACTCTTTGGATTGTAGTAATTCCTTTAACCAAGTAATGTTTTCGGAGTCAAATACAGCAAAACACATGACATGTAATCGCACGAAAGCTACAGCTATTGTTAATAACGTGTTATGCCCTTTAACAATTGCCGAACTCAAAAGTGATCTAATAGATGTTGCACTCGTAAGTGTATCCACCGATGCTAGTAATCACGGCAGTACTAAATTATTCCCCATCATCATACAGTATTTTGATAAACAAAAAAATGGTATCACATCAAAGCTCCTTGAAATCGAGTCTACTGAAAATGAAACATCTGACACAATTGTTGAGATTATTATGAAACAACTTCAGAGCATGAACTTCTATCGAAGTGTATAGCATTTTCTGGCGACAACTGCAACACAAACTTCGGCGGGAGCACTAGATCAGGGACAAATAATGTCTTCTACAAACTGAAAAGTAAACTAAATCCAAATATTGTTGGCATGGGATGTTCTGCCCATATACTTCACAACGCTGTTCACCATGGATGCGACCTACTTCCTATTGACGTAGAGACTAAGATATTGAAAATATACAACTTTTTCTCAATTTATACAGTTCGCACAGAAGCTCTCAAGGAGTTCTGTGCAGCTGCTGAATCGGAATACAAGCATCTTTTATTTCACTCGAAAAACACGATGGCTAAGTCTTTTCCCGCAATCGAGAGGTTTTTGAAAATGTACGAGGCCTTGAAAAGTTATTTTGAAAGCTTGGATAGACCACCCGTTTTGATCAAAAGTTTTTTGAAGACTCACTATCAGAGGCATACATGTTTCTCATTCATTCAGTGATGTACGTTTTCCATGGAAAAATCGAAAAGTTGGAAAAAAGTAATAACTCCATTATCGAAACCAGAAACATATTGGCGTCTCTGAATAAAACGTTAGAAGACAGAATGAAAGAAAACTTTGTGCCTCTGAAGGCACAAAGTGTTTTGAACAAACAAGATGAAAACACTAAAACGAGTTCAAAAAAAATTGTATAGGTTTTTACAGAGAAATGAAATCCTACATAGAAAAGTGGAAAAACCAATGAAGGACTTTGACAAATTCAACTGGTTGATGTTGCCAAACATCACTGAAAGTACTCCATGGTCTGATGTCGAAAAAACAGTCCTATTCCTCAAGGAAATTAACATCGAAATCGATGACACGAAGCTGATTGATGAATGGACAAACTTAAAAGCTTATAGCATGAACCTTACTGACGGCGATAAGCTTTTAAGCGCAAACCAGCTGTGGCTGAATTTTTTTAAAACACCTAACGCCCATTTATATTCTGTACTGCTTAAAATCGCAAAGTATTATTTTTGTATACCAGCTCACAATGCGAACGTAGAGAGAGTGTTTTCGCTAGTCACGCAGCAATGGACGAAAGAAAGAAAACCGCTTAACATACGCACGGTTTCTTCTCTGATCAGAATCAAATATAATTTCAAGGACCTGAGTTGTTCCGACTTTTACAAATTCTTGTTGGAAAAGAAAGATATTTTAGCGAAAATTGGGAAGACTGAAAAATACCAAAATAAGTAAAAAAAATGATTTCCTTAAAATAAAAAGTTTTAGCAGTTACTTGGGTACTTTTAATTTACAATCAACAAATAGTGGATTTAGTTAACTAACTAGATGACTGACAATATCATTGGTGTAGTTTGTTCTAAAATAATAAAGTATTATAGTTAGTTAATAATAGTATTATAATAACTTGACTGATGCCAAAAAGAAGAGCGTTTCTAATTATTTTTGTTAGGTACCATATTACCTCAGAAAGAGTGTTTATTTTTTTTAATGTCTATTATTTGTTGCTGTATAAATGAATAAAAATTAAAAAATTATAACAGTGTCTTTATTTTTGTTGCAAAAAAAATTTTTCAGATGTGTCCGGGGAAAAAATCATATTTCGCCCAAATGTCCGGGTTTTTTGCCGTGTTTATCCGGTGTCGGCAATTTAGGTGATGGCAGCCCTAATCCTACGTCTTGACATTGCCAGCCATACTTCAATTTTCTGGGGATGAAGTGGTGTTTTAACAAAAATGTGTAGATTTTCTGTTTACCATATACGACTATTTTGAGAGTTAACATATGATCTAAAATGAAACCATGCTTTATTACTCAGAAATGTTAAGTCTAGTACATCCCCATTGTTTAAGACTTCGTTAAACCATTGACAATATTGTATTCGGCGTCGAATATCAGGAGGGAGTAATACTTGTGTTACAGTCACCTTACAAGGATGTAAATACAAAATTTTCGTGCAATCTTTCCGACATGTACCAAGCGACAAATTTATTTGATTCGATAATTGTTGTAGAGATTGTTAGGATACAATTCATGCTTGTTAGAATTTACACTTCTAGTTGTAAAATTTCCGTTGGTTCTCGCTACGGTCCTGTCTAAATTTGTCGTGTACAAGGTAGAATTCTAAATCGTAGTTACAAACGTTCGCATTCTTTCGTTTCTCGTTAACCGTGAAATGGTGCGTTACTATTAATATAAAAGAAACTGCGATATAAAGCTTTAATTCATAGAGATGGATTAATTCGAAATTTCTCTAACCATCAACCTATATTGAATGATAATATAATTAGAGATAAAATACTATTTAAGCTGGGTTTGATTTCGTTTTGCCATTTTCGTAGGTAAGAATCTTTAACCTATTTCGCCTCGTGTTAAGAATCGCATAATTGGGCTTTTTTAATTGCAGCTTTTTCTTTGTATTGGTTTGCTTCTATTTTCGTTATTTGTTTGATGTCCTTTTGTATCGTTAATGCCTCATAATATGTTTTAATTGAAATGGTTAATACCATACTCGAGGATCTGTAATCGAAGAACATTTGTATAGATAGTTTAGTAAATCAGCAATCTTATCAACCACTTAGAGGCGTTCCTGCATGCTAAAATCCCGTACCGCTAGCTAAGAAAGATCAACGAAGTTGGAGTCATCTCGTCAGGCAACATTATTCGATTGTACTTCTTTTTACAATTATTTTCAATTAAGCTTGTTTGTCCAATTACCAAGAGTGAAAGTACTAATTACTATAGGTTAGCTACAAACTTGTAGCTATTGATGTCAAACAATCAAATCGGTGCTATTAATTAACTGTTCTACTATTTGTACACGTATATTATCTTAAGTTTACGTAATTTGCTACAAGGTAATTATATCATTAAATGTGAATGATTTTATGTCGAAAGACAATTTACTATCTCAAGACAGTGTCTTATCAATTTTTGTATGTAAGGTTATCTAAGTAACTTTCACAACTTTGATGTATTACTAAAAATGTTAAAGTGGCGCTTAAAATATTACTAATTCTTAAATACTCACTCACACGTTCTGTTTTCTTTCAAAGTTAGTCTGGTTAAGTTATCCATACAAGAAGTGATAAGTACTCTTAATAATAATAATAATAATAATAATATCTTTATTCAACTATTTTTTTTGTTAAACAAAATAAACAAAACAATTGAATCGCAAGGCGAGGTTCAGCATTGCTGTTCTTACACCTAACCTTGATTAATTTTTATTTTTGAGAAGTAAAAGAAACTTTAGCATAACACATATTTAGATATAACAATTACATTTAAACACAATATAAAACTGAAATTATTCATTTATTCATAAATTGTAAGATGTTACGTTTGGGTAGACAATAAAAATGTTTTGTATGCAGTTTTAAACGAATTTGGCGATAACACTTTCCAATCAGGCGTTAAATGGTTAATTATATATGCCACTTGATAAGTGAAGGACGACTTGAATTTTTCTGTTCTATGTTTTGGGATAGTAATAAGTGATTTCGATCGGAGAACAGAACTGTGAACAACGGATCGAAAATGAATTTTATTATACAAATAACTAGGACATTTACTACTAACAATCTTAAAAAACATGTACGTGGTGTGCAACAATCGTCTGTTGTGAGTCGTCAGCCACCCAGTATCTTTTAGCTTATGAGATACTTTATCGTATTTTCTTACCCCATAAATATATCTCAGACAAGATCTCTGAACTTGTTGTAAGCGGTACTTGTCCTTAGCAATCAGGCACGGGCCATAGACAACATCACAATAATTAAGGTTAGATAGAACTAAAGAATCGCACAAATGTGTTTTAATCTTAATATTGAGATGATGTCGAAAGGGATATAATGACCTGAGTGCCGCATAAGACTTTTTAAAAATTTGCACCACATGCTCAGAGAAACGTAAATCTTTATCAATTGTTAATCCTAAATTTTTAACAGTATCTACAAGAGTGATCCGCTCCCCGCCCACACACACAAACATATCTTGCAACACCATGTTCCGCAAACGACCTGGACCGAACAAAATCACATTAGTTTTGGCAGCGTTTATAATCAATGAATGACTTTGAGATACCTCTACAATTCTTTTTAGATCTACATTCACACAATCACAAGCAAGGTTTGAATTACTTGAATCAAAAGAAAAGTATATCTGTGTATCATCAGCGTATTGATGTAACTGACAAAATTTCAACTCTTTACTAAGTCGGATGGTGTAAATAGTAAACAATAACGGGCCTAATACAGACCCCTGTGGCACCCCAGACATCAAATCAAGAGTTGGTGATACTGGCACTGATTGATCAATTTTTACAAACTGCTTTCGACCAAACAAATAACTGTAAAAAAATTTATAGCAGTACTATCAAACCCTATATACTTTAGGATGGCAATAAGCGTTTCATGATTTAGTGTATCAAACGCTTTGCTGTAATCCAACAATACAAGTAGCGTTAGCTTATTTTCATCACTAGCTGTAAAGATATCATCTGTAATATTCATCAGAGCTGAAGCACAGCTATAGTTAGGTCGAAAACCTGACTGTGTGCTTGGAAGTATTTCAGCTCGTTCAAGATAAATTTTAATTTGAATACTGACAATTTTTTCTAAAATTTTCGACAGAAAAGATAAAATACTAATCGGACGGAAATTCTTATGCTCACTGGGATTACTAGTCTTTGCCAAAGGAACCACAACTGCTACCTTCCAGATGTCCGGAAAAAACCTTTTTCTAAACAAAAATTGATTATATGTTGAATGTATGGCAATATTTCCGGTAAACATAGTTTAATCATACTAGCGTTTAAATTATCTACACCAACAGCATTTGATTTTATTGAATTAATTGCATTTAATACTACCGTCTCAGAAACTGTATGCAATCTAAAAATTTGGTTTTCCTGTGTTAATAAATTGTTATTTGCATAGAAATCTATAGTTTTTTTATATCAACATCAATCTTGGGAACTGAATTGACAAAGAACTCGTTAAATTTTTTAGAATTTTTAATGATTCAGGAACTTCTACCGTTGGTTTAGAATGAACTTTATACTTATCTAATTTTTTCCAAAGAATTTTACTATCCAAATTGCGAAGTTCGTATTCAAAAACGCCTTTTTTCGTTTCTTATGGCTTGAGTAGTATAATTCCGTAATTGTTTGTAATAATCCCAGTGGGCAGGATTTTTACTTTTTGTATCTTTCTAAGGCTTTATTCCTAACATCCATCATCAGTTTGACGTTGGGTGTAATCCAAGGAGCAGGAGGCTTAGTAAACCTAGAACGTATATAAGGAGCATGCTTATCAAAAGTTTGTATTAAATGTTCTGTAACAAAATTAACCTTCTCATTAATACTATCCATATATAATATATCAGAAAGTGGCAATCGGGATAAGTCTTCTCTAAATAACTGCCTATCAAAATATTTATAAGAACGATAAGTTTTGTAATGGCATTTGGGAATGTCAATATTCAGATGCAAATCACAATAAATAAACTGATGATCTGAAGATGCAAAATCAAGTGTGCCACTATCGGAGATTACTATTTCATTAGGTACCACAATTAAATCCAGAAGTGTAGAAGTATCTCTAGTAATTCTAGTTGGTGAGTTTATAACTTGTTTCGTATTATAACTGTTAATAAATGAATTCATCTTACTAGTACTTGAAAGAGCTACATTTAGCAACAACAGCTCCAAAAATGTAAGTTTTATATTTTTTACATTGTATTTTAACCCACAACTGTTCTATTAGATCAGATGAGGGTAAAGCCCGCACTGTATAAGAATTTGCAATGTAAAACATAATTCCACCCCCCTCTTTATCTAGTCTATCCTTACGAATTATTGAATAACCAGGAACCCCCACACTATCATTCATAATACTGCATTGTAACCAAGATTCCGTAATTGCTAGTACGTCAAAGTTGTTAACAAAACAACAATCTCTCAATTCGTCTACCTTATTACGTAAAGACCGTATATTTAGATGTGCAAATTTCAAATTTCGTAACATCTCTCAATTTATAAATCAAAACTTAAATCAAAAATTTAATTATACTTATTATGTTCACACTTATTTAATTAAACCTAACTTTAAGTAATTCTACTACAAATTAACATTTCTGCATAAGGCATCAAAACAAACATAATTAATTTTTTTTAATTTTACCAAAAACCCAACAAAATAGCGCATAGTAAATCAATGTAAATATTACTTTTACTCTTCAGATAGTAAATCCAAAATAATTTATTTGTTTTTATCATTTTCTAATATTTTGTTGCAGGCTTCGATATTGTTCAACGTTAAAATTTTATTTACAAGTTTAACTTTAATCGCCCCATCCACAGACCACACATTACGTACACCAAATAATGTAGCCGCATGCTTCATAAGTAAATACCTTTTTAGTCAAATCCTCTTTGATAACTACTTTTGTACCTGCAAATTTTTTACGCTTCTTCATCAACATATTCCTATACTGGTAACTAACGAATTTTATTATTACTGGACGATGTTTTCCCTCTTGTATAGCACCCAAGCGATGACACCGGTCAATAAACTCCCGACGAATCTTAACACCTGTCTGCTTCTTAAATAAATTAATGATCTTCTCATCCAGATTTTCAGATTTATCTTCTGGCACTCCAAATACTCGCAAGCTGTTGCGCCTAGTATATTGCTCCAGAATATCTAGTTTTTCCTCATAAATGCTAGCTACCGATGTTATACGAGTTTCGCACTTCTGTTTAAATTCTTCGAACTTTTTATTAATATTTTCAAACACTGCATTAGTAATTTGAGTTAGAAAATTTTGATCATTAACCAGCGTTTGTATAGTGTTTTTTATGATTTCCTCTATCTGACTCTTATCTTCACGCGTGAAGACCATTTTTGCACAACAAATACACAGAAATTCACTATTAATAACAAGATATAAAGTCAACTCTTCCCGTTCTGTATCAAATATTATTTATGTGCTGTTAACTATTTAGTTTGTGTCACCGGTTATGCAACTCGGTTGCCATAATTAATTTTACTTTAGTTTGTTGTATTTGTGAGATTATTGTTAACCATTTAAACAGTAATTAAATCTTAGCCTGTTTTAATTTCTAGTAATAAGATTTCTTAGGACTCACTTCCATTCTCGGACGAATATCTTCAACAACTTCTTCAGTCAAAACAGTAGGGCGGCTGTACACTACTCGTACTAGAAAACTTTTGAACTATACGACAAACATGTTGTACAAACGAATCGTACCGAAACACTTCGGGAAACTGTTCTTGAAACTGTTTGTGGCAATTTTAATATGAATTATCTTTTATTTCTTGTTCATTGCCGATTCTTGAACGAAAGCATGTTTCAATGATAAAGGTGTTGTATTGACTGGTTAAAACTATTTTCAATCACCTAAAATAAATGTTGAATTTTTCTGTAAAAAAAATTACTTTTCACTTACCAATAAAATCACAGCTTTAAAAAATAGCAATAAAAAAAGCCTTTTGGTAATGAATACCTTAAAAGTTTTCAAATCGCAAATTAAATAATCACCACAATCACAAAGGCCAAATTCAAACGCCTATCAATCATTTATGAACGCATGATTTATGGTTGTATGTATTTTCAAGGAACTTTATTCGTTTTATATCCATACATATAATATATGAAATCAATACAATTTTAACCAAATTGTGGAAAAGAAAACTTATAGTCGTCCAATATAAAATTTATTTTTTTCACGCCGTCACTTATTTCAATCAGTTTTTTTCCAACCCAAAAATTTGTTTAAAAAATTGTCTTTAAACATTGTTATATGTTACATAACCTAAAAATTAATTTTTGTTTTACTACAAAACAGTTAAGAGATTTTCGTTTGTAAAAGTAAAAGCATATATCTGGGGTTTAAATAAAAAACTGGGCTGGGTAGGTCATGGAATTTTCTTTAACATTTGGTAATTGTTTAACAAAGTAGCCAGCTGATACGAAATTTAGGTTAGATTTTGAGTTGTATAGTGTATGTGTCTTTGCTTATTTTCTTGTGGTTTTATATTTCAAGTTATGTAAATTATTGATCCTTTCAACCCATCGCCAGACCGTCAGACGCCCAGATCTGCTGGTTTACAGACGGATGTTTGAGAGTACTAGTGCGGGGGTATCAGCTTATAGATGGTGAGAACTTGTAAAAAGAAACTAAATAAACTGGAGGTATGCAGTAAGGTCACCATAGCTTGGGTCACAAGACATTCTAAAGTTCCTAGTAACGAGTAGGCGGACGTCACGCTTTTGGTAAGGCCAGAGTCCTTTTGTAGTATTAGCAAGCACTGTAAGCTAAGAAGCGGAAGCAAAATTCAAAAGACTGGGACATGATACTAGGGCTGAGGCAATCCAAAACTCTACTAAGTGACTTCATTGGTAAAGAGCACTGAGATTAATTAGCAGTCAGCAGAAATCACTTAAGAATTCTCACGGACTTCTTGACGGGACACTGCCGACTTGTTTGATTTGTTTTATTTTTTTGTTAATTTCTAGCAATGGTATTTACCTAAAAGCAGCATATTTTTGTGGTGAAACCGTATTTCTACAATGGCGTTAAAGTCGACGGGCAACACAATGTCGCTGCATGCATTGATAAATTTCGACGAACAATTTCCCGGAAACTAGCAGTGTCAGTTGTAAAGATGAAAGTGGTCGGCCCAAAAAACACACTCAAGATGTGATTGAAAATGTTCGGCCGATTATCATATTGGGTATCCGTTATTCTTGAATTGAAAGCAGAGAATTTTCTTGAAAGAGCATCCTCTTCTTAGTGGTTTTTGAATACCATCAGCATAGATGATAATTTTACAGCTAAGACTTTCTGACGTAAGCATAGTTTACATGGATATGTAAATTCACAAAGTTCAAAACTTTGGAGCACCGGCAACCTTCACATTGCTATTGAGAAGATAATGTATCCACATAAAATTCCAGTGGAGTGTGCTATTAGCAAACGTAGAATTATTGCAGCACATTTTTTTACGGTAAAATGTAACTGTCTGCCACAATCGACCAATTTATCAAATTAATTTCTAGGAACTATCAATGCTCACCCCATTTATTTTTAAATGAACTCTACGATGATGAATGGGTCCTGGTTATTGTTTAACAAGATGGAGTCCCACTTTATAACACAATGGCCAATTTTAACTTCTTGGCAGAATTTTATGCTAATAGAATAGTTAGTTATATATTTGACCGCCAAGATCTTGCGTGCTAACGCCTTGTGATTTTCTTTCTATCGCCACATGTGAAAAACACCATCTACGGAACTTGAAGTCCATAATATTCAAGAACTTAAAAATAAAATTGTACATAAAGTTAATGGAATTAATAATAATTTTAAAATTCTTCAAAATGTTTCGAATGGTGTCAAAAAAAAGAATCATTTTTATTGGTGTGCTATTAATGAGACACCGGTATAGTACACACCTGATAATTACATTACATTATACATAAATCATTAGTTTAAATTATTTAGGTATACCTTGCTCATTACCAAAGATTTTAAGAATGTAAATTGAATACAAATTAATGTACTTACAAATCGTCCACAATGTAACAATTGATTAAATTAAAATAAACAATGTAGCACTACAACTGTTCATCCATTTTCAATTTACAACTACACGATTAACTATCATCCAATATTTAATTGCTTATAATCAGCTCGGTTAATAAAAGTTTAGTAAATATTCATAAAAATTATGTTCTGTGCGTCATGAGTACAAACAATAAAAATAGTGCTTATTACGGTTTATTTACAAAATAAAATTGGAATTTTATGGCCACATCTAATTTGATGCGCTCGTTTGTATGTGCTTTTATAAGCTTTAGTATAAAACTTTGTAGTTAGAAACATTTGCAATGGAAATAGTAACGTTTTCTTTCATAACCGTGAGATTTTTATCAAAAGTGCTTTCCACGTTCTAATACAAAATCCAATTTTAGCCCAACGATTCTTAATTTCGAGTTTCTTATAAACATTACTTTCTCTGAAGAGTTAATGAGCTTTCATAAAAAATGTGCTTCTTGAAATACCTAATGTAAAAGATTTGTTGCTGCACAACGTGCACGTTCAAACATCATTTATGTTTTTTGTGTCAAAGGTTATAAAATTTGCCAAATGACACAATAATTATAGAGCAGAATATCCTTTTATGATAAAAATTCGATTACTGTTGTTTGAGATAATTTTGTTTCAGTAAACCTAAGGAAGGGATCTGTTACGCACAGCTTATTACTGAATAGGTCAATAAGCACTTAAAGCTATTCGAGCATTTTATTTATGTGCCCTTTAGATTCAAATAACAATATCAAAAAGAAAACCATTATACTGTTTATTAACTTGAAATTGTTTTTGGCGATGCGTATCAATCGATTTTTAATACATTTTTAACTTTAGAAATATTTTCATAATTTTGAAAGTTTTAATTATAACGTAAAATTTATAAATAATGATTGGCTATCTTATGTGTCATGAAACCCAATGAACTGATATACAATAAAACTTTTCCAAATTCTGATAAAAAAGGAAATGTGGAAATCAAAGTTAACGATTTAGTTAACGCCCTTTAGTTACAGAGAATTATTTTCAACTAAACCCATTAACTAATTTGAACTGTTCATATGTAAGCAAGATAAAAACAATTCACACAACTTCACATTTAAATCGATACGTTTTAGACAAAACCCCAGTGTACTTCACCATTTTTTGCTACTAATCACGAAAAGTAAAACTTGTGTGCCTAATTTTTTGGTATAATTCAAGGAAATGCAATATATTTCTCGATTCCAATGTTACAGACTTGCAGAACAAAATTTGTGTTAAATGAAAACAAGCCATGTAAAAAGAGAAGACAATTGTTTCTTGTAATTGGTGTCAAATCAAAAGAATGTTTGGTCGGTAGATAGGGGTTAAGCGAAAAAGGTGGTATATAAGGAGCTTTTCTTTTTCAACGATTTACATTTTAGAATAATTTTATCTTCGGTCACTGCATTGCAGTTCTTATAAGACTCCGAAATCCATATTAGACTTGGACGTTATTTCATTAGATTATACCTTATTGTTTGTGTTAATTAAATAAAAAAAGATCAAGTAGACGTATTAAATTGAATGATTGCAATAATGACACTAGTCAACAAAATTTACTCATTGTTGTCTAACTCTAGTAAAATAATAATTTTTACCTTTATTTTATTTATTTATCTATGTATTTGTATGATATATTTTTATTATTGAAGTGTTATGTATGATGCTCCATAAGATCAGTATAAACCGGTATAGTGTGGTGACGAAACCGTGTGCAACTGGAGATTAATGTTCTTACTAAAGAGCATTAATTTTGTAAGTTACCTCAAATACAAAATGTTTGTTGCTAATATGTACTCAAAAATCTATTTTTATTTATTTAAAAAAAATCAAAATTATTAAAAAAAACTTTAATAAAAGAACAAAAAGAAAAGGAGCAAAGACTAATTAATAAAAACGAAAATGTCAAAATACTTATAAGAACGATGACCCTTTGATTGTCTCTTATATGTTTTATTTGACAATTCTCGTTGAACGGTCTAGCAGTATTTGTAAGCACTTCACATTATCATCGTCCTGCTTTTATATTAATAAATACCGTATTGGTGAAAACTTTTACCATGTTCATCGCCCATCTGACGCCAGTATTTTAATTTTTCTAAATTTTAAAACCACAAAATTAGTTTGTGGCGTCAGTTAGATGAGAAGATAAAAAAAAGGTCAAGGTAGTTATGATACTATCACAATTTTTTCTTCCAGACGTTTTCAACTAAGTACTCTGTATATTTTGTTATGTACAAGTAACTTATTTTGAAATAAATAAATGAATATGAATATGAATATGAATATGGATTGATTGTTATTACTACCCGTAATATAAATTATTAACATAAAAATTAAAATCTTATAGATGGTGGTGATTTGATGGGGGAGGTGGTTCTATCCGCTGTCGAAACAAGGAACCGCAAACACCCGCCTACAAATGTCTGAAGTTTGACAAACACTCATTTTTTTATCTTGGCATAACCGAACTTGGATTGAATTTACATCAAAGATAAGTAGAATCGTTAACTTAGGATTACGGGATTCTTATGACTATGAGAAGCCCAAAGTTCCTGGCAAACACAGTCAAAATCAGCTTAATGAGATAAATGTAAATCAGACAAAATATTCTTCATCACATCACATTTGTTGTAAATTCTGAGAAATGTTTTTAGAGGTTTTGTAACTAATAAAATTATTTTTTTTAAACCATTTTTGAAAGAAATGGTCGAACCAAAATGATCTTTGATATGATTGGTTGGATCTCGCCATACTTTAGGAAGAGAAAC
The DNA here is from genome assembly GCA_030710515.1 of Abscondita cerata. NCBI lineage: Eukaryota > Metazoa > Arthropoda > Insecta > Coleoptera > Lampyridae > Abscondita > Abscondita cerata. The sequence continues at coordinate 196,687 of JALBCR010002577.1, forward strand.
CTGCATTGATATTAATATTCTTAATGAATAGTCGGTATGATTTTTGACAACTCTATACTTCTTCTTTACAAAGTTAAAGTAGAGATGCACTGACTCCATTGTCTGTTGACTAAAAAGCCTAAACTTTGTTTCTTTTAATTGAAGTAATAAGTACACCTAAATCCTTATATAAGGATTTAGGTGTACTTATTACTTTAATTAAATATTATATAAGGATTTAGGTGTACTTATTACTTCAATTAAACAAAATTTTTATGCACTCGAAACAACTGATAATTTGTTTCTTTTTGTTGCAAAAACCTACTTCGTTAAACAAAAGTCAGATGACAATATTTGAAAAGCTCGATATACTCTCTGATGTTGGGATCAAGTTGTGCACCATAACATGCTTTCACAATGGTCCTAAAACCTTCAAAAATTAAACATCTAAGACTCTTCGCAGAAGGCAAATTTTTTCCTTTGGCAAACATTTTCTTTGAACCCTGTTCCGCCTTAATTCACTCACGCTCAACATTGTAAATTTTTGCTTATGCTAGTGTTATGTCTTTAAAACTATTTAACAAATAGATGAACAATATATTCATTACACCCAAGATTAAATGCAGTTCTGGAGCAGGAATGACGTTTAGAAAAGCTTTACCGACATCGGTTCTAATTAGAAGAGGATGAATGCAATGTTTGTAATATTTGGTTTTGTTTTTCTTAGCTCCTGTTTGAATTGGTCCATGTAGTTCTTTAAAGTTTTACAAATGGTTTTTAAAGCTCTGCAGTCGTACAGTTGGTCTTTTCTTTCATAACACCATAAAATATGGTGGCCATCATAATATAAATATTAAATATGGTTGACTATAATATTGAAACATGTTCATAATTTTTCTATTATTAAATTCTAAATAGTATTTTGAAAAGAAGAAGAATTTGCATTATGATTTCGAAAACATAAAACACATTATAATTTAATTGCACCAAATGCGAGACAGTCTTCCTTTCTATTCAAAATGTATATAGTCGCAGTGACATCCATTGGCCTGCCCGATCGCCGGGTAACAACGCCAGATTTTTTTATTTGGGACTGTTTAAAAGAACGCGTATTTAGTCAGTCTGTCTATACCGTTCCTGATCTAAAGTGGAGAATCCGTGAAGAAATTGCTGGAATCCGCCCAGAAACTTTACTGAAAGTTTGTGAAAGTTTCTCAAAATGATTAGAACTTTGCGTTAATGAAAATGGAGGTCGTTTGTCTGATATTGTTTTTAAGACATAGTCATTCTTAAGAGTCCTCTCTACCTTTCAATTCCCATGTAAAATTCCTATGTCACGGGCGACACTCTCAAGGCTACAGTTTTTGATAAAAATAATTTTGGATTTCACTATCATAAACATGGATTTGTTACGTAACTTATGTCGGAGCTTTTTTTTCTCTAAAATATTTTGATTTGTTATTATTATGTTTTGAAAATAAGACTGTTTTTGCAGCTTTTGTCGTGAAATATTGAAATTTTTTCTAAGTTATTAATTGATCTTGAATTAAAAAAAAACATCCGTATTGAGTTGGAAAGAACATTGTAGAATGTGAAAAATAATATTTTAGAATATTTCAATTGTATATGCGGGTGTTATTTTGTCGCTTCGAAAACATGTAATTTTTCCCTGTAAAGCACGGTACAGAACGGTAAACCCTGAAACTAGTTTTTCAAACGTGTTCGTGACCTTGTTTTAACATTCTTTCTATAAAAAATTGTATAGTTCTTAGCGATTTAATATAACAATTTTAGCAAAATAGGGTAGAAGACTCTTAAATCCAAACTCTTTATTAACCATTTTATTTATTTTTGACAAATAAAATGTTGTAAGCCTTTGAATCCAGAAACAATGAACTGAATAAACCCAAGAAGATGTTTACAACAAACGACATATTCCTCAGTATTAGAGGAACTAGTTTTAGCGTTTATAAAATGAAACTTGATAATGTCAAAGTAGTCGTCTTCAAGGTGTATTTTTTCAAAAAGCGTTTTTTTAATTTAGTTCTACAGCTTTTCTCTTCATTGTGGCTACTCTGATTATTATAGGAGCAATACCACAAAGGTTTTCTGGTTCAGTTTAAATTTTTTCTGCATTTCAAAAAAATATTGGCAAAAAGTAGTTGCTGCTCTGCTTCTTTCTTTCGGCTGAGTGAGCGACAGAGCTGCATTTGTAGTTTTTATTCATTTTTATTTTCTCTTTGACTAATGTAGAAATTATTTCTTCTTTAATTTTATGTTAATTTGTACTAGAAATGTTTGTCATAGTTTTAGCTAATGTAGTCGAAAGATTGCACTTGTAAGGTTTTCCTCTAGCAATAAGAAAGAGACAAGAACAGCAATGTTTAAACTCTCCTTTCGACCCTTTCACATCACTTAAGAGTTAAGTCGCTGTTAATAGGATGTAAAAGAAAAAAGGAAAATTAAGAAAATTTTAAACAAATAGATACCTTACTTACTTTTTGGAGTAGTATTCGCCAATATACTTTATAGTTTGGGTAGGACAGCAATTTTTACAAACTTACCGACACGTGACCAACATATCAATCACACTGCAAGATCGTGTTATACCTTATGTTTTTCAAATAGGGGAAAAAATATGTTAATTTTCTAGGTGTGTCTCGACAATAGCATGACGATTCAGCTGAAAATATTTTTATGGAGGTGTCACTTTTGGTTATACCGGAAGTGGATACCAACTTTGTTATTTCAAATACAATGCCTCAAGTTTTATTTTATTTTGATTTTCGCATAAAATTTTAGATTTTTTATTACCAGGTTTGACGTACCTATCTCTTACCATTATTAAGATAAAAAAATTTATTCAGGCAACGAAAATTTGAATCTACTAAAAAATTAATATATCATGAAACTTAAAAAGCAAATAAGCAAATCTTGTACAACATGGTATTGAACTATGTTTTCAGTATTCAGACATTTTTTAAATTTATTTCTAGGGGAGGTCCGGGAGTAACGGTAGTTAAGAAAACTAAAATTGTTAAAGAGCCACTTTTTTTAAAATTGCAACTATTGTTTTTATATTCTCATTCGATGCATAATTTAATTACCCACTGTTGATATATTATATTCCTATACCTAAACTGAATAATTTTTGTGTTATCTGCTTTTTCTACTTTCTTCTATAACCGGAAGTGATACCGCTATGAAAATATTATCAGCAAGTAGACCATGTCCATTTGTATAAATTTATTTTCGTTTTTCGTTCTCATTATTGGTCTAACATGCTATCGTCGAGACAACCGGACATATTAGTAACTTAATTATGTGACTCTATTAATAAAAATTATATCAACAGAAGTATTCAAAATTAAACGAAGGTAGTTAAATCAAACTTGCAATATGCAATAACTGGGCACAACTTAAATTTTATTAACTTTCTCATTTTTCAGTTTTTATTTTAGTTTATTACATTTACTGCAATTATTATGTATTTTAAAATGGATTTAAAAGTCATCAGTTTAAGACTACCATTTGTATTTGCAGTTCTTTACACAACCGTAAATTTATATCCTATTATTTATTCATTGAGAATACAAATTTATATTTAAGTAAATCTAAAATTTATAAGGCCTTTTTGATAGCACAATAAGCTTGTATGTGTTAATATTTAAATAAGGGCACAGAGTATTTTGTAAGAGATACCGAATAAAAAAACATTTTGTTTTTTGAAAGAGCGCAAAATACATCAGTATTCTATTCAGAATTGGCTTCAAAGTCGCATTTGCATTTAAAAACACGGTCACTAGCTTGGTCTGTGCCAATCAAATCAAACAACTGCCGTCTAGAATTTTATCCTAAAATTTTATGCTGAAGTTAAATTTCACGTATAAAAAACTATTTGAATATTTCCGTCCAGTCAAATTACATCAAAAGATTTACTGTAAGGTTGAAAATGTAAGAGAATATATCCTTTTATTTAATACTTAATATTTTGTTTATCTGTGGAATTTGTGAGATATTCCAATTATTATTAGTGCTTATAAAATAAATAAATCTAAAATCGATATTTAGATTTTAATTGTTTTAATATTAAAGTCGTTGTGTAAACAAAGGACAATAACGTTTTTTCAAAATTAAGTTACGTCAATTTGATAAGTTTAGTATCAAACTTTTTATTCACAACTTTAAAAACTTCAACAGAGCCAAAATCTTTAGAAATATTTGAACACAACGGTTACTTGTTGTTTATGTTAATATTAGTTGATAATTCCGCTTATAATATACACATTTTCACCAATGTTTTTTTTTCTAAATAACACACTTTGTGCATACAATGCTACTAACTAGCAAACACTGTTAGATAGTTGTAATGTAATTCAAACGATAGCTCGTTTCATGTTACGTTTCGGTTCACCGGTATGTTGCGTGCGAAAAACATTGCAGAACGTTAGCAGACAATTGTCTTAGCAAACATAGTATAGAACATGATTTCGTAAAGTAAAATTCTGTTATGTACTTAAGTTTTGGATTTTCAAAGTAAGCGCCAAGCAGCAACGAGTTGTAGTTCATTTTGGATCAAAACACTTATTTAAGTATTGTTAGAAATATATAATATTATTATCGTAAAAAGAAGACGTTTACAAAACCAGTTCAGTAACGTCTCTTGGAAAATTATTTGTAAGTCAAATGAATCCCGAGCTCTTAATAGAATAGTTTCGGTTTGTACTAATAAAAACAAAAACCGTCTTCAAACGTTAACAATTAAAACAAAAATGTAAGAGATGTTAAAAAAATTAAATAAAGTAATAAGAGGTTTAGTACTTACATTAGGTATCATATAAAAACAATGCAATAAAAGTTAAATTAAACTAGTTAAATAACATTTGATTTTGGTTTTGAATATGTCAAATACGAATAAGAATACGCGTAGGCGTACACTTTACCGAAATTTAATTTAAATATGTAGTGATACATGCATGACAAAATTTCGAAACAAGTCACGAGTATCAGAGGTGACAACTAACCCATGTCGTAGTACATAAATTAGAAGTCAGTAACCCACTCCAAAAATAAAGTTAATAAAATTTGGCCTTAACAAAAAGAAAGTTGTGATCGTCAAATAAATAAAATGGAAAAGGATCCTACGTTGTGATTATTTTTAATTTATCTACAAGATTTGGATAGATTCGGATTGAATGAGAACTGATTTACTTTGGATAATGTATTATAAACCAATATATTAAAATAAAACTCACATGCAAACCACAATAACATTTAATATTTAATTCCTGCATAAGTTGCTTACAAAAAGGAAAACCTGAAAAGTACATTGGACATACACAAATAACACACAAATCGCAAAGGCATAACACATAAAATGTCAATAATCAAAATATTAACCAAATCAAATAAAACACTGCAACAAGATATGTTCATCATATTTCAATTCTTATGAGATAAATAATTATCAAATAGCCTCATGACTTTGTTTGTCGAATGTTAGTAAAAACACAGAAAAAACAAAAAAAACAATACATTGCATATACATAATAAATATCATATCAAATAAAATCAAGATCATAAATCAATAACCTATGCTTCGATATTCTTTGTATCAGCAGATAAATAATAAGTTCAATGACAATAAATGTCATAGTAAACGTTCCATGTTAAATTGAGAGAGTGATAAGCTACTCCACTTGCATCAAACCAGCTAGGACATTAAGTCTACTAACAGCTCTTGCCAGGCGGCTTGAACCTCTCTCTTTATGGCATTAAGTCGGGGAGAAGCTACTCTAGTTGCATCAAACTAGCTAGGACATAGTCAACCAACGGTTATTGCCAGGCGGTTTGAACCGCTCCCTTTCTGACGAACACTCTCCAACGTTTGCTAAATCAAAAATATCAAATAATTCTACGGTGGAGGTGTACAAGCTACTCCACTTGCAACAAACCAGGTAGGACAATTAAATCAACCAACGGTCGTTACCAGGCGGCTTAAAATACACCCATCCGATTCGAACTAAATCAATATATCAAAAAAACAACATCGATAAGAGCCTTCATTCAAAAACGTTCCCCAACTTGTAAAAGTTAAGTACAAACGAATTCATGAGTAAGGTATCGTTCACATCCAGTTAAACTAAATCAATGCAGACACAAAAAATAAGAATCAACGCACGAATACACAAAGCTTTCCGATTACATTTACTAAGTTAGCTTAAGAAGTTCTCATTGAACATTACTTTACAATCACTCATGGTAAAACTACACACAAACATAATAAACTGTCTAGTAACTTCTTAAGTTGAAGTTGACACAACAATTTCGTATACACGTTAATTTTCCATATCTATACTTGAATGTATACGCAAGTGTTAGCGGAATGGTGCTAAACATTTGCCAATTCTTAATTTTACTTACGTTAATTCAATTCAAATAGATGTAAACGACCCTTAGAACAAACGATTCAAACAAATAATAATTTACTAGCGTTCCACATCTTGTTGCATTGTTAGAAAAAATCCCCTTCATATGTTCTAAAAATAGACTAAAAACGCCCAAATTTATGCCTCCGCGACAGTGGTTATTTGACAATCTGAACTAAACATTGTTAATTTATATTTTATCTATTGTTTCCCATAGCAACATATATGAACTCAATTTACATTAAACCTTAATAAAAAAAATACATTTGATAAATTGGTGACGAACGCTTCATGAGGGCGTTTTACAAAAAGAAAATACGCGCGAGACAATTCTCTACGTAATAAATTTTCAGACAAAGAAACTACATTAGCGGTTACTAATTAGTTAATTTTTTTAGAATTGTGGTTTAAACAATCGTAAAAGGTAAAACTAAAAACGTGCAAAAGGGGAAACTTAAATCTGATTTAAAATAAAGCATCCCCAAAATTAATCTAAACGTACATTGTACATACCTCTAGTAACACGTTACAAGGTTCACACACAAGTGTCCCTGCATCGCCCTTATTTCATTAGTTCAAACAAAAAAAAATTTAAAGCGGAGAATTATTTCCGATATATTTCGAAAGCAAAAGCGTACAAAAAAAAACTAGCGGTTTAATATGTCGTCTACGTTTCAGGGTAATTATATATAATTTTTTTATTATTATTTAATTTTTAAATCTGGAACTGTACAAATATTGAGATAAAAATGCCTAAAAATAACAATAGCTCTTAAATACACACTTGCTGCCCGTTTTGTTGGTAAATTATAACAGTGTAATATGTAACTATATTATAAATTGATTTTGGATTTTACAGCTGTTGTAATTTAGTTTTTCAGTGACGCATTTTGTTTGAAAACAAAACATCTAATACATTTTTTTTAATTGTTTTAACTAAGACGTTTTGCCATAGCTTTTTCAGGTAATGTAAAATAGGAGGGTGGGTCGGTTTTTCCCTAAATTTTAACATTATCTGGTAATCGAGAGGAATATATTAAAACAGGACACTTTATTAAAAACATACACCGATTTAAACTTTACACTTTAGGAGAGGTGATTTTGCTTTCAACGTAATGTCTCTCAGAGCCTTGACTCATCTCAGTACTGATTTTATATAAAACATATAATAGATCAGAATTTCTTTAAACTTGCTACCAGCTAATCCAACAACAAGCTTTCATGTGTATAATAATCGTTATAAAAAATTCAAATTTATACATTCGATAGCTGAAAAGCATGTTTCAACACTTATGTAGGTAAGATGTCAAAAATTACAGTTTACAGAGTAAGCCCCTTAAACGCAAGAATTTGTGTTTATTCTTTAAACTTAGCCCAAAACACTTGTCCAAGGCTTTTTCCTACATGAGCGCATTAATAGCGCGAATGCTAGAATAATCTTCCCGCAAAGAGATTTGTACAATATTTTTTTATATCGAGCAAATATTTTGTTAATAAATTATAGCAACCATTTTACATTAATGTCAAATTTTAATATAGTTAGCAGAGTGCTATAAGTTGATGTTTTGAGTTATAGTAATATACATACTGGATAGATGGCACCATAAATTTTTAATAACTTTGTGTAGATTTTTCAAAGTTATTTCTTGTTTTTATTAACAAAAATTATTGGGAAATTGATTTTTAACAACTAAATATTATATTTGGATTACGATGTTATTATTTCTATGTCTGTGTCAAAATTTTAACTTTAAGACCGCAAAGCGCCTAACCTAGCGACTTTGAACTAATATAAGTTTACTTAAATCGGTTTATTTTGGTCGAAAAAATATGTGCAGGCCTGTATTTACAAGAAACTGATTTCCTTCCCCTTTGATACAATGTATATAATGGCAATATCTTGTCGTACACAAAAATCTAGCCGTATCAAAATTTTTCCGAGGTTTCCTTCTATTTTTGTCTAATTTGACTTTGCTACTAATTGAAGAATAAAAATAATAATCTAACTCTGTTAATATTATTATAATAAAATAAAAATATGTACTTATTATATGCAAACAATCATTATTCTTCTGTCAAATGTTACGGTAGTTTTCAGATAAATGGTAGTTGGGGAGGGCAGTAGTGAAAACCTGGCTAGTCTCAGAGGGGTATTGGTTGTAATTACAAACTAGTAAAATGCAGGATTTCACACTACAGCAATAGTTGTTAAAGGCGCCACTTAGGGTAGATAATCTACTAGATGCACTAGAAACTCGAGAAACGAAAAAAAAACCAACCGTAAAAAGGATAAAGATATAATTATTGTTGCTAAAAAAACGACTAAATAACCACAAAGGCATAAATATGACACAAATAGAATATAAAACGATCAAATCTTAGATAAGTAGTCTTATGCTCTGCCGCAAAAATAAATAATTTCGCCACCGCTTAGTCATGGTTGAATACATTTAAACGAAACATTAAGTACGTCACTAGTTGGGCGTGACCGTATTAAATGATAGGTTTTGCGCGTCAAATAATGGAATAACAAAATAAAGGACTTTCACATGCAAGTCACAGATATGAAAGTGAATTCAAAATTTATTAATAAGCCAAGTAAATACCGCATGTTGATCACTGATTATTATAACAAAGCGCAAGTTAAGTGAACTACTTTCCGAAAGATCTTTCAAAAATTACATACCAATGGTACAAAAGCGCAAACTAGTTATGGAGGTAATTCAGCATCCAACTACAGACACAAACGCGTATACATAAACAATTTTATAAAGTGAAGCATGCAAAAAATTATTCCACTTATGTAAAAAGAAGAAACTTGTCAGTTCGCATTGGTTTCAGCAGTTTCGTGGTGTTCTTTTTGGAACGACACGGTGGGCGATGAAGAAGACAGTACTGCCAGAAATAACTTTAAGGTAGATTCGGAGGGCGACAGCAACTCCCAGAGATAGTGTACCAGATCTCTGAAGTAGCGTGGCAGGTATGGGCCCTGTCGTAGGAACTAGTCCTAGTGACTCGGTTTATCGACAACAAAATAGATGTACAGATAACCAGTCATGATTTACTGTTTTAATGGTTTGCTTAATTATTATCAGCCCAAATTTACCATCCAACAGTAGTTCTAAAACATGGTGAGAACAAAATGGCGGTTACAAAAAAATTCTTTCTTTACTTATTGAGAGCTCTGCCGTAGGTGCATCCGTATTTTAATAAATTTCAAAATTGCATTAGGATAACCAGAAAATTTTCTAGCGAACAAGAAAAGAAAGTTCATCGACGCATCTAGCAAAGACCCCAACCCGGGGAAAAATCAGTTGATTTAATAACACAAATTTAGCCGATTTTAGGGGAGAATGGTCGAATTCCGCGCACTTAAGAGAAAAAAATCATATTTCTGTTACTTGCTAATCTAACAAGCTAAAATACATGGTACCCACTTTCCACCTTGTTTCCTTAACATAAGATACAAAAAAATGCATAAATTCAAGTTTTAAGTAGATTTAATTCAATATTAAAAAAAAAGTGCATTTGCGCGAAATTACACTCCGAAGAAGCCAATTCCGTTAATGGAAAAAATAATGTGAAAAAAGTTATTATAAAACGTATGTACCTAATTTGTAAACAATATAGGAACCTACTATAATTCTCATTCATACTAATTAAACACAAAAATCACAAATATAATTTGTGGGTGAATTGCGACCACTACACTCGGCATGTGTCCATTCTGAGCACTTAACGCAACGATACCACAGTTCATTATCTCTGCCAAACTGAACCATGAGCTATATCTTTTCCTGAAATGTGTTGTTGAATTATCGGATCTTGATTTGGTTGAACATTCTCAGCATCTTCTATTGGCCTAAAATGTTGAGCTGGAGCAAAATCTTCTTTACTAAACTTATCAGGATTATAGGGGCATATTCCAGCCGTCTTAAATCCCGATACAGCCTTTTCTATAGTAGCAGTTTGGATATAAGCCATATTAAACAATTCAGCCAATTCGTAATGGGTGATTTTTTATGAACATTGGATCTTAGATACATATCGCATTGTTTATTGTATGCCAATTTTAACGGTCCATAAAACGTTAAATCTAATGGTTGTAGTTTATGTGATGTGTGCAGGGGAATGGACACCATCACTGTACCATGATCTTTGCAATAATTGTACACATTGAGAGAAATATGGGAAACATGATTGTCAAGCACTAATAAAACGGGATCTTCTTTTGATGATTTGATGCGCTGCTAAAAATGCTTAATCCAATCTAAGAATAAATGGCCGTTAATTCACCCATTTTTTGAACATGAATATATGGCACCTGCAGGTCCACCTTTTTCTAACTGAGGTGAATGTCTTTGTCTCGGTAATATAAACATGGGTGGAATATATGTTCCTGAGGCGCTAAATGCACAAACTATAGTGACGTTCTCATAAAATGACCGACCCCACTTGTTTTTGTCCTTTAGGACTCAAAATTTTGGTAGGTTTTTGTACTGTGCTGATGCCGGTCTCTTCCACATTATAAATGTTATTTTCGAAAAAAACGGTATTTTTCTAGAACATCTCCCAAATTTTTAAAATATCTTTGAACTTCTTCTTCATTAAAGGCAACAATCCTGCTCACACTTGTTCCTTCTGGTTTTCTCAGAGATATTACGGGGTTTCGTTTTATAAACAATTGAAACCAATCTTTTCCGGCAGCTTTCTTATCTTCGTTGAAACGATGTGTGATATTATTTTGAGATGCATATTTGAAGACCACTTCACGTAAGGTTGTTGGGGTTATTCCATAAAACATATTTGATAATTTAATAATATGGTTTGCCAATTGCTTTTCTACTGCAGGCGGAAAAGTAGGTTTGCGTCCGAAATTTGGGAAAAGGCTTGCACCTTCTTTTAATTTATCCCTCAAAGTGGATTCAGGAATATCATAAACTCTTGCTGTGCTTCTGATGGGATGTCCTCGTCCAATTTCAGCAATTGCCGCTTCTAGTTGATCCACAGTCCACCTCCGCTTATTAGTTTTTCGCTTGTACACTTTAGGCATCTCTACAAGAAAAATTAGTGGAAAATATTATGGGCATGATTACGTATTGTTTTTAAGAATTATATTTTATTTTGAAATTTTGAATCATTCAAAAACAAGAAATGATAGATCAAACCACACGCTATCACATACATACAATGGAAATTACTGTATTTTATTAGGTAATTATCTTACCGATAACAGGTAATTTCACTATGTAGTAACAAAACATGTGCTTCGGGAATAACACTATTACCAACTTACCAGATTACAGTACACGTTAATCATATGTTAGAGTAATTTATATTTACAACGCTAGATGACATGTTAGGTATAAGAACTCAGTTTACACACATTTTCATTGTCTATGACTTATGCGCGGAATTAACCGCTGCGCGGAATTCGACCATTCTCCCCTATACTTCCCAACGGTAGCCACAAACACATACGTGTATTTGTAGTTGCATAACCACAAGGAAGATTTTGGCTTAAAAATTACTACTAAAATTGTAAAGCCAAAAATATTGTCACAAAGAAGATCTTAAATAATTGCATGCAACATGCAAAAATAACGTAATTTTACTCTCAATAATATCAACTGAAATTGCATAAATCCTTGAATTATTATCTTTTAAGAGAAATTTTATACATTTATCTGTAATGACAGTTACATTTATACGTTTATTAGTTCCTCACTTGTAAACAGGAGCTTATCAACTCACTATAGTTATCTTGAAAATGCCTCTTAATTAGCTACTAACTTATAAAATATAACTGGCTAGACTATAAAATTTTAGACGCTTCCTCATATTTTACCTTATTATAGGTAATTTGAAATGACAGACAAACTCTCTAACGTGATTTATTTGTTATTAACATTTGAAAATTGAGTTTTATTACTATCGTATACATTAAATATCATGGTGCAGTGGCGATTTCCAGTAATATTGAAGTTTCCAGAAGATGTTATGTCACTTGTACTTGCGCATATATTTTCTGTAGAAGTGGATGGCGTGGATTCTTCAAGTGGAAACATTCTTTTTTCCATTTTAATCTTATTATTAATCGAATCATCTACGTAGCTTTCTGCAATTTATGTTGATTTCCATCCCCCTAAACGCTTCAGAGCCAAAGTATCACCACCATCGTTGCTCCAGGTTCGTCGAAATTCCAAATATTCAGCAATTTTCTTGGGTATTGCGCCTACAGTATGTTGACCTGCATTTAGGGCGACACATTTTCCACTGCGGTACGTCAAGAACAACCGCAGATCATTACTTCTTGGAGGTCGTAGGGCCGCATATTTCCGATAAAGAGCACAAGGTTTAAAGCTACACCCATCGTCCGTTATTGTAAACCTCCTTGTCGTTAAATTTTTGGTCTCTCGTAAGGTGACAACAATATATTTCTGCAAATCCTCCACGGCATTTACAGTGAGAGATAGAAACTCATCGCACCGACAACATCCAAATATACCAAAAATGGTAATGACTTTGGCAAGTAACCACTTCTCGTCAGGAGCTTAAATGATAAACTTTTCCACTTGCTATTTCGTCAGAACCTTGGCTTTCTTGGGGCCGTAGCGTTTATTTCGTCTTTTCAAAAACGCAACCAGTTTATGAAATCTAGAAAATGACATATGTAACTAAAAAACTGACTAATAAATATATGGAAACAAACCTGCAAACATCAATGTTTTCTTTAACTGTCAAACAACTCTTAACCATTGACCACTTCGACTATAAAGAATTCGGGCTAAATTTGGCAGACAATTTATTGATATACGCTAATATAACGTCTTCCGTAACACCAGTCACGTTGTTTTCCTTTTGCCACTTTTTGAACTCCGCGTACTCGTATTCATACCTTGATGAAGATTTTTCGGACAGTAATCTTGCAACTACACTTGCTGCTTCGTCAATGATAGCTTGCGGGACACTCATTTCAGTAAATCTCACCAGCAAAACGTTCCGGAAACGTGAAATTGAAATGAAATAATTAATCAACAAAATAAGTGCCGTGCGTTTCTAAAGCAATACGTCTAAAGCTCACATGATTTTTTCTCCGATTTTCGAAATTTTTAGAATTTTTAATGGTTTATTATTCATTTATAATAACTTTTTACAAGTGAGGAACAAATAAAACATTCAACAATATACGCAAGGTAACGGGTTTTACTGGCTCCAGAAGACAGACTCGTCTTCGACTCGTCAGTCACATCCTTCTGTTCGCCAGTAAAAAACCGTTTTACCTTGATAGTAATGTTAAATACTATAATACGACTAGTACAAGTTTTGTAACGCCTTGGTCTTTTTATTGTTGGACGATGACAAAATAAATCACAACTAAAAAGAACTAATAATTTTGTAAGTACTTAATTTTTGTCATATACTCTTGTAATTTGTTTTTGCTGTTGTAAACTTTAGTAATTTAAAAAAAAAATTGTGCATTTTAATCAATATTGACGCTTTGAAGAAGGTAACACAATTGTTACTTTTGTTTTGTATCCTCACTCCTAAAGAAAGCCTTCGTGGGAAGGAACCCTATTATTAATTTACTTTCATATTGCATTTAAATAACAATAAATACCATAACATAATTAAATGTGGATTTTAAAAGTCAGAATCATAACAAAACCATATAAATTGAAATATTAAAAAGAACGTAACTAAAACATGAGAAACATCAATCTTCCATTAGAGTGTGAGTATACACACATTTTAAATCTTTAAATCCGTAATTTGTCATTTACATTTACAATTTTTTTCCTGTATCCGCTTTAAATATAAAATAGAAATTTAAAGATTTAGATTTACACATTTTCTTAAATCCTGAAATTTGAATTCCAGATTTGTGCAGGAAATTGGAATTTCCGATTTCACGTTTAAAAATTGATATGTTATTTGTGAATAACATTGTAAACCTGCATTATCATTACACCTTTTAACGTAATCCGAATATAGGTATAAGTTTACAAATCTATAATTTTTATAAAGTAGGTACCAACCTACGTTAGAATTTAATTCAAACTTTGCTGTTAATAAATTTTGAACTGGTGTTGTAGTCTCTGATAGTATTTTACATAATAGAAGAGCTGTAAACGCCATTTTCCGTTTGAACGAGAGCGGAAAAAGTTTACTGCTAATATTATGTATGATGCTTTTTCTACTCACAAATAAAATATGTAACATTTCAATAAAGTTCAATTATCAATATGAATACCTTCGATCTCTAAATTTGTTTTCAATTCATTTTAATATTGCACGTAATTTTTAAATTTATTTAATGAATTAGAAAATATGTCCACGTGGCTATTTCTATTGATATAATTATAAGTGTTCAATCCAGAAATTAAGATAAAGTTTTTGTATGTTTTTGTATTGGTTTTATTAATTTTAAAAAGGTCCAAAGCTGGTGTTCTAGGGACATGAAAATTGATTTCACTTAGAAGTTCAGGGCAATTAATTTTATTTAATTAATTTAAATATAAATAGTAGCACCCCAATCTGCCTTACGCGCAGCAAGACTGTCAAAAATTACTCCTAGATCTTTAACACTTTTAACATTATTTAAGTAATTTTGATTTATATGATAATTATGTTGGTGTGAGGATTTCTGCCTAGAGGTTGACATTGCTACACATCTCTTCACATTGAGAAGAAATTTATTATTATTGCACCATTTATTTAATTTGTTTAAATCATCTTGTAATGCATTAACATCTTTATTGGATTGAATCAGTGTTTATATTTTAAGGTCGTCAACATATATCAGGTAAGACGAATCAAATATACTAAGCAAATCATTTAAAAAAATGACGTAAAAAATTGGTCTCAATTTAGAACCTTGCTGAATACTTGATAAAGGAGGTATTCATTTGGAATCATGATTTAGAAAGCTAGAAACACTAAAGGTGCGATTTTGAGCATAAGAACAAAATAAAGACAAGGTTAATTTATCCGCACCTAATTTAAATAATTTACCTAAAAGTATATCATGATCCACTGCGTCAAACGCTTTTGAAAAATCTGTATATATAACATCCAATGTGCTACCCATATATCCAACGTTTTGTGTACATGATTAGAAAAAACTAAGAGATTAGTCTCAGTACTTCCATTTGGAAGAAAACTATGTTGAAGTGAGCTTAGTACATTTTTAACACTACTCAATAATAACTTATATATTTTATTTTCAAAAACCTTTGCCGGGCTATTCAGAATAGATACAGGTCGATAATTTGTTATATTTGATTCATCCCCAGATTTATATACAGGAACAATTTTTGCAGCTTTCCAGCGACTTGGGAAAATGCCATTACACAAACTTAAGTTAATAATATGTTGCAAAGGCAAATGCAAAACATCTTTCAGTTATTTAAGTAAATATGTTGGAGTGCCATCTGGCCCACCACTTTTTTTAATTTTTAAATCATTAAAACCAACCAAAACAGTGTCAGTAGAAACAAAGCTAAAATTAAAACTATTATTATTATTTAGATTGTTATTATTTTATCAATGTTATATTCTGGTTTTACACTGCTATGGACGGAATTAAAATAATCTGCAAATGTATTATAATATCACTACCACTATATTTAATATCATTATATAACGTTTGGTCTAAAATTCTTGTTTTTGACCTAAGTAACTTTGTGTAAGACCACAACTTGTTTACATCATTACCTATTGACATTTCAACATCTTTAATAGAAATTGAGTAGGCCTCAAAAATATTGATTTTTAAAATTTTCTCAAGTCTCTGAATCTATCCCAAAATATACAGAGTATTTACTTTTTTACAATTTCTTTTTCTTTTTATCAGGTCTAGTATTTCTCTATTAAACCAAACTGGGTATTTACTACCAGATTTAATTTTTGCCTTAGGTATACAGATATCAGAAACCTCTACATATATAAGAATAGAAAATGGCAACTGCTGTATTAATATCCAGACATTCATATAATATATAACTGATTTAAAATATTTCTCAAATGTTCTAAATTTATTAAATAGATAATAATAAAAATTAGAAGCTTGATTTTCAAGCTTAGCAGTTGAATATGGATTATGTGGTAAAGTTAACATTATATTAAGAGCAGGGTGATAGTTATCTTCATTTGTTAAAGGCAAATATATTTACTGACGTTTGAGTTTTCAATACTTGTTAATACTAAATCTAAAATTTTGTTTTAATAATTAAGTATATTATTCACAGAAGAAAGATTGTATAATGACATAAAATTTATAACACTCAGAAAATTGCGGTTCATCAAGTTATTGCTTTCTATATTATTAATAGGTATTACAAAAATGATAATCATAAAAATCAGAAATATTGAAATCTCCAGTTATAATAATATTATCACTGAGTTCGTTATTAGCAAATAATTCCTCAAGTAAATAAAAAAATTTCCATATATACAGAGTTTTTACAATTAGGTCCCATATAAATAGAGCATACGACGAATATACTTCCTTTAAAATTAATACTGCAGATAACACAGTTTAAATCATTAGTAAAGTAGGTACTAAGTAGTTTCGGCCTGAGATAAGAGTTGATAGCGAACAGAACTCCACCTCCTCTTTCAGAGCCCTCACTTAGCCTATCAGCGCGGCACATATTAAAATGGCATATGCGTGTATCAAACACACATGACCATTATGTAAATTATTATATTTTTTTTGTTGTTTGTGGTAGTGACACAAAATAATTTTTGTTCGATAGAGAATTCAAAAATGACCAAATCATGTCTCTTCTAAAATATTTTAATTTTTATTCGATTTTGAGAAAAACGAAAAGAAGCTTATGGTGGTGCGTTTGAAAAAAGCATAAGGCGGTAACGGCGGTTACATTGGATAAGTTGTATGTACATATAAACAAAGGTTGTACAAACATTTATTCGTACGAGTTCTTACGCATCAGTTCTTACAAATATAACAGGCGTGTGTGGTTACATTGAACGAGAGTTCATTTCATTTACGATCACAGGGTGATAATGGATTCTATCTCGAAGTTTTATCCTTTTAAAACATCACCAATCTTGAAATATTTGTTATTGAAAAAAAACAAATGGGTAGACTATTTTTTGTTAAGGAATAGAAAACGAGAGTTTGGAAGGTCATTCAAAACATTGAGAAAAAATGATTCAAAATTTTCGAATAGACGAGAATGACGCAATCAACATTCGATTATATATTGGAGAATATTGACAATCAAATTTCATAGTACTCGAGTTTTTGAGAGTGCATAACTCCAAAACATAAACTTATTTTAACCTTAAGGTAAGTAAAAATAATGTTTTTTTTTTGTTTAGAAACGTATCTTTATTCTTAATTCATACATTATACAAAATTATTTGGCAGAAAGTATATCCGTATAATTATTAATAAAAGCAGATGTATGGAAATTGGTTTCGTTTGTTTCCTGTGCAGGAGTCGGTGGCTGTGAAAAGTCTGTTAAGATGGTACTGTATACTGGTGACGGAGCTGAAGTCAAAATAAATAGACGAGAAGTCGATTGAAGATGAATTGCAGGTGAAGAATCGGTTCCATGTGCTTGCATAACCAAGTTTAAGATTTTGGATCTAACAAAAGTTTGCTGTATGGGATAAGGCTTAGTAGAAAATATGAGTCATCATCCTGCTTATGCTCCAAGTACTGCCTAAATTGTTGCAATTTTTCCTGTTGAATATGCATAAGTTCTTGAATTGCATCATGTTTAACAATTTTTGAATCCTTTTGTAGGGGAAAGTTGATTTTGCTTGATTCGGCATTTACCTCTTCTTATTATTGGAGGAAGATGGATTGCAAGAAGTTTTTTTTTGTTGGTCCATCTCAGTCATGTCATTGGAAGAGGATGGATTAAAGAAAATTTTACTTTGGTGATTTACTTCAGTTTCAATTTCCAATTAGGTCTGATCTTTATTACCTAATGGATTTAATGTTTCAGCTTCTTCCGTCTCATCACAAGTAAAACATTGTTGTACAGCATTTTCAATGTTACCTGTAGTTTTTTTGGGTGTAAACTGATCTTTTATAAATAACATATTTTTGAAATATTGCTACTTGGATTGTGGCTCATCATTGACACCTCCTTTATTTTGTCACGTTTATAAAACTTCCTTTCTAAAGGTGTCACACAATCCTCGCCATTTTGACGCACCATATTCTCTAAAAAGAGAAATAATTAATCAATTATTATTAAATAATTATTAAAAGCAAAATCAATTGGCGTTTCTTTTCGATCATATGGCTATATGTAACTGTAATAATTTATTGCAAAGAAAATGTATAATGTTATAGTCAACTAATTAATTTACGTTTCATAAATTTAAATACATTTGAAATTATCTCACGTCCTTGACTGTGAATTATTTTACCTTCCGCACTCACATTTTTCCAAAACATGACAAATACGATACTACTACTGCTACTACAAACCGACGCTACTGACTGAGCATGTAAACAGATAAGTAAACACGCCTACAACGATTATAATAGATTCGTCTGACTAAAACTCGTTTCTGCTCATTGTTCTTAGACTTAACCGAGTCTATAACCTCAAAATGTAGGTTTCTAAAAACAGAAATTGAAATTGCTCCCGATAAAGTTGATTTAGCTGTAAAATGTGTTTGCTTATTGCATAATTTAATTATTGATTTAAAGCGAATTCCAGAAGTTGATACAATATCTTAGCTTAATGGGCAATTAAAAACATTGTTGCATCGGTTTAAGAGCTGTTTAATCGGTTACACGCATAATACGTCATACACAAAAAAATATACCGGTAGCAATACAGAATCGTGCTCTCGGTGATATTCACACATACAATTATAAAGTAATTAGCGACACCGCAAACAAGTAATAGACACAACTCGATAGCCGTTGTTATTGAGTGAGGCGGATTCTTATCCTCCTTGAGCGTCGAACTTATCCCGCTAGCTACACACAGAGCGTGTGGATTTAAATGTAACAATGTGTAATAAATTATAAGAGCCACTTTGACTTCATCAAAGCAGTCAAGGTTACTTTGATAGTAATACGAACAAACAGGATAAGAAACCGTCGAGTACAAGTAATTGGTCCAGCGACCTACAATTCTTTGACATTAACATTGATGGCGATTTAGGTTGACGGCATAGTATAGAAAGAAAGCCTTTTCCGGTGTTAAGACAATGCACCCCAAAACCGCTGATCCCCGCTATCTAACGTGACAGAATTTTAATCGGCACCTCCTAACAGCATAGATTTATTTTCGTATATCGTAACACGTACGCAGGAAAATCTTAACGTTAGAAAAGTAAAAGCTAGTAAACGTAAATTTTTATCCTAACAAAGTCATTAAAGATACTGTAAACCTCCAAACAATAGGCCATAAAAACATTGGAACACGAAATTCTAATAGGACTACTACCACTGTCAATGACATTAGGAACGAATTTATGCGACATTTCAATACTTATCAAAAACTATTTGGAAAATACGATACTTATTTTTTGTTAAAACATAAAAAATTTGAAGAAATATTAAAATGGAAGAACCTACCTCTTAATTTAATTTCAGCTCCACCTCCTTCTATATTTTTTTGTTTAATTCTTTGTTGTGGTACTGTTTGCTTTTTTGATTCCATAAGGATCTTCTTGCGTACACTAAACTTATTAGTATTTTGCAATTCATGTTCTTATCAGGAATACTACAAAACATAAGCTAATCGTACGAACAACTCTCAAAAAAAAAACAAATTATCTTGGTCGTATTAAAATCACGTACGAACTCGCACAAATTCGAAATAAATGATGGCAAGCAATATAACCAGGAGCATGGCAGTACATATTTGTTTATTTACTTACGACAAATTTTCGTACGAATTCTTATTTAATGTAACCGCCGCCTAAGGTAATCCTGTGATCTATATCATAAACAAATTTCGCATGACTAAATCTACTGCTCAAATAAAGGCTACTGATAAAAGAATAAACTTAGTAAATATTTACTGTTTTGGAGATTCTCTAAAACCGTAAACTTTTACTAAGCCTATTCTTTTACATATAGTCTATGGCTATGTCTACACTGACAGTTTAGTACTCGAACCAAGAACTATATGCGAACTTTTGTATTTTTGATGTAAACACACAAGAACCCCATTAGTTCGGTACGTGTTGATCCACAGTACCGATCTAATTTGGTTCGAACCATTGAATCAAGTTACGGTGTAAACACGTAGGATCAAATTAAATGTAAGCGGGAAAGAAAAGTAAGGTTAAATTTTTTTTATTGATCGAATATGTAGCGTCGTGAAAGTCCGAGATTAAGTTTATTTAATGTAGAATTAAAATGTAGAATGTAATATAAAAAAAATATAAAAACTAAAAAATTAAAAAAATAATATTTAAATTAAAAATTAAAAGTGAGGTTAAATATAAACGGGATCAAGTTGAGATAGCGTCAACAGGATCGAACAAATAAGAGAACTAACTCCACTCTTTTAGTTCGGTACTGCAAACTAAAAATATACGGTGTAAACAAAGCCTATATTTGAGCAGTAGATTTAGCCATGTGAAATTTATTAGTGTATGATATAAATCATAGGCGACTGGATTACATTAACGCTTTTTTTTGTTTTTCTCGAAAAAGAATAAAAATAAAAATATTTTACAAAGAAGATAATTTGATTGTTTTTGAATTCTCTATCGAAAAAAATATTTTGTGTTTCTACTACAGACAGCAGAAAAAAACTATGTTAATTTTCATATGGTTATGCATGTTTCATTTACTTCCGCTATTAGTATTTTCTAGAAATGTTATCAAAACATTCGTTCAGTAATACTAGCTGACCATGCCAAATCTTATTAAAATCGCATAAGCCGTTTTGAATTTATAATAAAAAAAAACGATTTCAAAATTTTTACTTCAAGGCCGCATAACGCCTAAACTAAGCGACTTTGGACTAAAATAAGTTTACTTAAATCAGCTTATTTTGGTCTAAGAAATAAGTGGTAGGTGAGTAAAAACTTTACAGACACCCTGTATTGTGCGGCTTTCTAATTTACCCATTTTTAAATATTTTACAAAATGCTAGAAAAGCAATAGTTGAAAGTAACTTCTAGGCAGTTTATATCATTAAAACGATTTAATTGAATAATAGGTCAAACAACTTATTTAAATACGTATACAAATAAAGTCTTCTAATAAGCAAATTGTCTTTTACACATTAAGGAACATTAGATATAATTATAAAAATTGTATCACAAATACAACAAGGATGTGCAAATATATATAGTACTGTGTTTTAGCAGAGACAAGACGAAACCAAGTGAAGCTGTAGAATTTGAAAACATGGATTATCCAACAAAATATCAGATTAATTACAATGGAGTAAGTAGAACACTTCTTACTTATTTATGTAATTTACGCTAATTCAAAATGATCTAAATTTGTACATGATTAGCTAAACGTATGATAAAACGCACTTAGTACAAAAATGTATTTTTTCTACGATCGTGCAAAAACTGACTACTATTTGCAGCAATTACTGTGTCATAAGTTTCACTTTTTTGCATTAGTGCAAAAAGCAATTTATTAGTGTAAAAAGTAATTTTTTTATTTTTTAAATTTTTGATCGTAGAAAAAAACCTTGTGTGCAACCAAATGTTGCATATTTGTTACACTTTTGCACAAGTTACACAAATAACTATTAAATATTCGCCCAGTTTTGTTCAACTAATAGTTTACCCTGCAGCCGTTATATAAATTATATTAAAAAAAGAAAACAAGCACTTAAAAAGAAGACATTCTAAGATAAATATCGGATACGGTGTGTGTTGTTTTTAAACGCATTGAAACATAGATAATAACTCTTTAATACGTAATTACTTATTGGCTTCATCAGGAAATTAAAAAAATACTTAAAAATGTCACAAATTGAAAATACCAGAGAAATAATATATGATGAAGTTGCCGTAAGGGGAAAGCGGGGGGACTAAGTTAAATAGTACTCAGTTATGCGCATGTGCAATTTTTTAAATTATATTAATGCAAACTAAGTAAAACAAATGGTAAAACATAACCCCTACATAATGCTATTACATAATGTCTCAAATCACGTCTCATTAGTTATATATATATATATACAATGGTTCCGTGTGTGCCTTCACTACAATATAACTTAGCCGATAATTTTGTGTTGTGTACAAAAGTTAGTAGCACCAAATCATTTCAGTTTTAAGTGACTAATATATGATTGGTAATTAGACTTCTTGAAGGAGGAGCACCAAAAACCATTAAATTGTTTATTTCGGTAACGTTTCGCGTACTAAGATGCACACTACGTCAGAAGATGGTTTTTGGTGCTCCTCCTTATAGCAGTTTAATTACCAATCATTAGTTATATTAACGCTAATCGAAAAAAATTGGCATAGATTGTCAGTGTGCTGAAACATTTCTATCGGTCTCCAAACATTATCAGCACATCGCCACAAGGTATTCCTTCTACTCATCTGACAAGACTTTCAGCGTTAATTTTGTAGATACTACCTTGTTATCTATACTATGCTATTTTTGCAATGGTTTTGTAGCACTTATGTTTTTTGTAACATATGCCGTAGTAATCCGGGAGCCAGCGACCTTTTTTGATCAATGATTTCTTCTCGGCTAATAATTCGCAAAATAATTAAGCTAGTTGTGTTTTGAAGCCTGGAGAACTACAGCTGCCACTGTCGGAGGTTGTGCGGTGATAGCCTCCTACGCACGTAAAAATAAAATATTGTTTTAATTATATATTTTCGGTTGAAAATTGATTAAATGATAGTTTGTATTGTAATAGTTTAAAAAATAAAAGTCAGCTGGCTATAAAGTGGTAGATTATACCTCAGCTCGTCATACGAACATGTTAATAAAAAACAAATTTTCAGTAACTTCCTCTAGATTGAAAATTTGGCAGATAATAGTTCCATTGTACTTTAAATTAAAAAAAACATGTCAACTAACTAACAACCAAAAGATTATCAGCTGACATAGAAAAAGTGTGGCGAAAAAAATTCGCCGATTCGCCTATCCACTGACAGTGCGACAGCTGAAGTTCTCCAGACTTCAAGACAAAACTATCTTAATCATTTCATGAATTTTCAGTTGAGAAGATTTTGGTCACAAAAATATGTCGCTGGATTCCGGACTATGGTGGTTAACACAACTAAAAATTCTCATTTAGCTTTTGTCACAGACATCAAGTAATAGCTAAATCAAATTAGCATCAACCTCGAAAAAATTACAATAGGGCTGGATATTTACGTACGACTAGATATTACCAGTATATACATTGTGTCAAAAGTCCTTAACATTCGACTCCTGCTACATTTTTTATGTGGTGTCGAAGAGGAGGAAAATATATAAATAGTATGAATGTATGTAATTATAGACCTTATACTCCACATGATATTTTTTAATCAAAAAAATGGAATACTATGGATAAGAAGGACTTCACTCAAGTAACTTGCATCTTACCTAACCAATAGAAAACAATACGTCAAAATCAAAAATAAAAACTTAAATGCAAATAATGTTATGCAAGGAGTTCCACAAGGATGGGTTCGTGGACTAATCCTATTTTTATTATTTATAAACGATTTAAAAACTGATGACACCAGCATCACATTTAATAACAACAAATTTGACGGCTTTGGTGAAACGGGAACAATTTAACTACTGTGGAGATAAACCTCATGCAAGGAATTGTCTAGTATTTATGGCTGTTTCATTAAATATTCATTGGAAAATTCACATGGAACAAAAACAACAAGATTATCGCCTTCTGTTACTTAGAAGTACATCTTACCGGATTTACCCACGGACCCTGCCGGGGAAGGTAGAAGCTCATTATGCTTCTACACTCCTCTTCCATCCACTTCCGCATCACCTACTTACTTAGTCCCTGTCTATCTAAATATCTGAAAAAGCTATAAACTTATTATTACTCCATTTATCCATGATCATGGTGACCAGCACATCTGGCGTTTAGTTTGCAAGTGCGTCAATTAACTGAGATTAGAGCATCCGGCATGTAGCCTGCAAACTCATCTCAATAATGCACATCCGGCGTTTAGCCTGCCGGTGTTTTAAAACAACTGACACTAGATCATCCGACATACAGGCTGCAAGCTTATTTTTGTATTCCACAAGACCCCCAAAACCATTTTATTGTCTAATCTTTAATTTTTATTTTATTTCTCGACACTTCTATATTAATTATTTATCAGCCTGCTTTTTAATTATTTTATTTAATTTACCAAAATGTAACACTTTTGATAGAGCTGCAGTGAATATTACAATGCGCAAAGTTTTGGGTGCTGATTTTGAATACAATGAAAATGAATTTTAAACATGGTATTTATATTCCACCAACAAATGGATACGTTTTTTTAACGGCTCTAAAAAAGAAGTAAGATCTTGTAGCTCTCCCTTTTGCCGCATGACAATCCCAAAGAGCGGATAGTTCTTGCAATAGGAATTGGATTTAGTTCGCGGGGGAAGCAGATTATTTGTTATTCAGATGAGTTGAGATACTCAGATCTTAAAGAGTGGCTCAATTTAGTTGGATAAAAGTCCTAGACTATAGTCGCGATATTCAATCAATGACGAAACCGGAAAGCCAACGCATAACTCCATCTATCGGTGACTAAAAACACTAACACGTATAAAAAATTTACTGATTCTATCTATATGACGTTCTGCATTTCGGGGGAGATGATGTATTCCTGATATCCATAGATATAACCTTACTTTAGTTGTCAGGCTGACAGAAGATATTTACATTAAAAAGTATATAATCATAATCACGATTCTGCACTACTGAGTACTATTTGTATTTCTATCATTTTTTAGATTTTGGAATCAATTACATATCTTTTACTACCTAGTAGTATATCATTTCTCTGCAAAATGCCATTAAAATATATTATTTTACATATTATCATTATTTTGCAGACTGTATTTTGTAAGGTAGCTCACTCCACGACTCCAGTTTTTGAAATAATGGTTTGTGTGCCTTTTGGTATCTTCTATCGGTCTCCAAACATTATCAGCACATCGCCACAAGGTATTCCTTCTACTCATCTGACAAAACTTTCAGCGCCAATTTTATAGATACTACCTTCTTATCTGTACCATGCTATTTTTGCAATGATTTTGTACTACTTATGTTTTTTAACATATGCAGTAGTAGTCCGGGAGCCAGCAACCTTTTTTGGTCAATGATTTCTTCTCGGCTGATAATTCGCAAAATGATTAAAATAGTTATGTCTTGAAACCTGGAAAACTTCAGCTGTTTTAATTATATGTTTTCGGTTAAAAATTTATTAAACGATAGTTTTTATTGTATTAATTTGAACAAGAAAAGTCAGCTGCCTATAAAGTGGTAGATTATACCTCAGCTTGTCATACGAACATGTAAATAATAAACAAATTTTCAGTAACTTCCTCTTGATCGAATATTTCGCAGATAATAGTACCATTGTACTTAAATTAAACTAGCTGTATGTCAGCGGAAAGATTATCAGCTGAGAAAAGGTTCGCCGGTTCGCCTACCTACCGACAGTGCGACAGCTGAAGTTCTTCAGGGTTCAAGACACAACTATCTTAATCATTTCATGAATTTTCAGTTGAGAGGATTTTGGTCGCAAAAATATATCACTGGATCCCGGACTATAGTGGTTAACACAACTAAAAATTCTCATTTCCTATTGTCACAGGCAAGTAATAGCCCAATCAAATTAGCGTCAACCACGGAAAAATTACAATACGGCTCGATATTTGCGTACGACTAAATATTACCAGTATATACATTGTGTCAAAAGTCATTAACGGTCCGACCCCTGCAACATTTTTTAGGTGGTGTCGAAGAGGAGAAAAATCAGTTTTTTGTAAATATCTCGCAAACTACGGGGTTTTCGAAATGAGTAATATGAATGTATGTAATTATAGACCTATATATTATAGCACATGATATTTTAATCAGAAAAAATGGAATACTATGGGATAAGAAGGACTCCACTCAAGTGGTTTGCTTCTTACCTAACCAATAAAAACAATACGTCAAAATCAAAAATCACGTGGAAGGTCTCACAATTGAAAACGCTGCAAAATTCAATTAAAGAAGAGTTTCTATCACTGAAAATGTGGTGTTACTCAAACAGATTAAATGCAGCAAAAACCAAGGCCATGTGTTTCAAATGGAAAATTAGATCCAATAGTGTTAGACGACAATAACACAATTCAAGTTGCTAAATCGACCAAGTTTTTGGTCTTATTTTAGACAATTCTCTGAAATGGTCATCTTTCATTGATGCATTAGTAAATAAGTAGTCTTCTACATGATATGCATTATTAAACAATCTCTAGTAAACTAAATGTAACCACCCTAGGACATCATATTTTGCTCTTTTCGAACTTCTTTTGCGATATGCTTTATCCTTTTAGGGTGCCTGCTGCAAGGAGGGATTTGATATAATATTTAAATTACAAAAAAGCTATCAGACACATTTTCGGACTGAACAAAAGGGACCATTGTCAAGAATACTTTAATAATTTCAAAATTTTAACTCTTCCGGCATTATTAATTTTAGAAACCGTTAGTTTCATTCATAACCATCAGCACAATTTTCCGCAAAGGCAGGTTCATTTACATAATACCAGAAACTGCTCATCTTGCAACCTTAGCTTAGATGCTCCGCATCTAGAATGTATTTACTATAAATCATTTTACAATCACTTACCAGCTTCTTACAAATCAATGTATCCCCAAAATAAATTTAGAAAACTATAAAAATATTTCTGATTGACAGACCGTTATATCAAATTTCTGATTTTTTAATAATAATAACAAATTTTAATTTATGTAAAATTCAGAAAAGGGTATTTGGACTTGTGTGATAAATGTATTTGCGATAATGCATGTTATTTCTATTTTCTATTTTTTGTTAGTATGCTTTGCCCAAGAAATGTTGTAAATTTTAGTGACAATTTTGATTTGATTTGATAACGATAAGCTGTTATGTAGCTTAAAAAAATTAGAAATAGGTGGGTGGGTCGGTTTTTTCTTAAATTTTAATAATTATCTAGTAATCCCAGAGTTTTTTTTTACATTAAGAAATGGGTAATATAATTTAAAATTTTATTTGTTTTGTAAGTAATTTTGAACAAACCCAAAACAATAACAATATCAATTTATAACGCAACACAAATTACTTACCCATAAACTCACACCTCTATTGTTTCATCCATGAGAACTTAGTAACTTCTTGATAAATAAACAGAATATTATTATATTATAACTTATATTTCCAAAATACAAGTAACAGAAGATGTTGTTTTGAATTTTATCCATTACATTATTCTATTCCAACATAGTGAAGAGTAAACTGTTACGTTGATACATTAACGATAAAAGACTGGTGTAATGTTTGCATAAAAGTAAATTTGTTGTCGATATAACATACAACGTTAATTTAAAAATTGTCTTTGTTGTAAGTTTAAAAGCACATAAAAAAGGGATATACTCGTTATTTTCGCATATCAAGAGGTATAACAATCTAATAAAAGTAAAAGAATATTACTTCAAAACCGCTGTAGAAGCATTTTACTTCTTACCTGCTTTTTCTATTTTATGTTTATTACTTTTAAGTTTATTTTTTATTCTTATTTACGTTAATTTTATAGAGCATTTCGTGTTTTAATACGCATATTTTTAAGGTCCGTCGACACTTTTACCTTTATTCGTCGATTGTATTTCCTTGGATAAATGGATTTTGTTTATAAATAGATTTTTATTAGATATGCACTTCTCTCATATAATTTAAGTTTTTTCATTATTTAATTTCGAAAAAACTATCAAAATACGTGAATCTTCAATTTAATTTACAGCAGATCCCGTTTTTAATAAATGACGGTAGTTTGATTATTTATAAGCTGATTTTATTATCTACAGTTATAAATAAGCATTCTATTTGTAGATATATACATGGTGTTGCTATATTCGACCGACAACGCTCTTCCCCATAAACGTCTCGTAAATTGGTGAATTTTGATATAGAAACACAGACCATTAAACGGCTTAGTTGCTGAGATACAGGGTGTGAAAAGTTTAAAACAAAAATTAAAAATTGGTAATAAATCAAAAACGCATTTAAATTTTTTTTTCAAATTTTGTGACCAATATGCTCTTCAAGAAGACAGAAACTAACTTTTTAAAAATTTAGACAACTTTTACCCTCCAATTTTTTACGCCACTGGAGGAAATATTTTTTAATTTTTTAAATTCTCTATTTATCTTTGGTCAAAAAAGTAATAACACTTTATAGTACTGAAATGAAGGGTCTTAAAGAAATTTCCTTTTAAACAAAAGTCTGCAAGTTGTACTGACATATTCCAAATTATTATGTGTAATGCAATTTGTCCGTCGTTGTTTTGCTAAACAATTTGCTTCAATCCATAATATTAATTCCATTTTGAAAAAAGGTTAAGCGTAATACGTACTATTTTAAAGACATTTTTGATTTATTGTAAATTTTTAATTTTTATTTTAAACTATCAACACCCTGTATCTCAGCAACCTATATCAAAATTCACCAATTTATAAGACCTTTCTGGGATAGAGCGTTGCTGGTCGAATATAGCAACACCGATTTTGAGTACTCCAAATTGGTATAAACGAATTTAGTGGTTGAAATTCTCCAAAATGGTGATAGCATTTATAACACATAAGCGGGATGAAATTTTTCTTTAATTGAGTTTTTCTGAAAAAACGACATTAGCCATTTTGTAAACATTGTGATACCCACCTTACATATGAAATTTGAATCAACTAGATTTATTGGTTAGCCTCTATGTCAGAGTACATACATACATAGATACTGCGATGGTTACATATAAATTTATATAAAAAAAATCGTTTCTAATTAGAATAACATAACGCTCAAAAAAAAATTTAATTAAAAACTACTTAAACTCTTTTTATGTTACAGTTCTAAACTAACCGGTACGTTACATGAAATTCGGCCGGGTGTGAATTTTTCTAATTGTTTTTCTTTTTTGTGTATTCGAAGATTTTATTTCTATTTCTCTTATGGCCACTTAAATGTTTATAATTATCTCAATGTCAATAATTTTGATATTGGGTTTTCTAATAATTGAATACAATATTTTGCTTTTCAATGCTTTGTTTCACAAAAACAAAAATAATAATTAAACGCTGTATTTATAGTGTATACAAAATTCGCATTTTACATATTTATTTGGTTCACAATTTTGGTTAGTTGATTGTCCATTTTAACAACCGGGCCTATCGATTGTTAAACTGTCAAAGGTCTTTTTAATTACGTTGTTGAATCGTACAATCTGCATCTTTCTTTTGTATTGACTTATTACACCGGTGCATTCCCAGTAAAAAAATTCTTGAGTTTATTTCGCACTTGCACACGTCTGTTTATCAATGATGAGTTTGCAAAAAACAATACTTCTATGTTACATTTACGATTAAATGTCCGTCTATAAACTCTTTATTGCACCAAAGAAAGGAACACCAACTGCAGCGTCTATTTAACCAACAGAAAACACCAAAAACTACACCAAAAACTTTACTCACTGTACTTGCATCTTTACTTTTTGATTCGCCGATTATTACATTTCACATTGTCAAAACAAAACTTTGATAAAGAACTGCGAAATATTAAGCAGATCGCATCATACAATGGTTTTCAAGAATCAATTGTCACAAACATAATTAGAAAACATAAACATAAGTTAAACATTAGAAACATTACAACGTTAGGAACTAGTAATAGCAAAATAGATAAGAAATACGTCCAATTACCAAATTATCCCACATACACAAAAGTTATTCAAAAAATATTTTCAAAATTTGATTATAAAACAGTAACCTCTAGTAGTCACAACTTGCAAAATCTTTTAGGCAATCCGAAAGACCCAATAGAAATGTGTGATAAATCGGGAATATATAAAATTAATTGTAAAGACTGTAACCAAGTATATATAGGGCAAACCAAGAGACCTATTAAAACTCGTTTTAAAGAGCACGTAGCTCATGTCAAATATCATCGCACAGATAGGTCCAGTGTTGCCATGCATATGCATGAAAATGGCATAAAGTAGGCGACATTGAATTAATTAAGAGGGTAGATAATAAAAACGAACTTGATTCTTATGAAAGTTTAGAAATTTTTAAAAACAGAAATTTGCTTATGAATTATGATGATAACGGTCCATTCGGATTTTCGGAATTATTTAAGCTTATCTAAGAATCAATTAAGTTTAACGATGCGTGATAAGCAGATAGTATATATAAGCTTCCCGTTGTTTTTATTTTAGTATCTGTATCGCTGATGATGACAGCTTAGCTCTTTATTGCAACTAAATAAAAGTATTATTTACGTATACAAATTCAACTTCCTTTCTTAAATAATTATGGGTCGGTTTTTTAGAAATCTTAATCTTTAAATATCTTAATTTTACGTTTAATTTAAATAGAATATTTACATCTGAATAATCAATATAAAAAACAATTTGAATAAAAAAAAATTTATTGTTTTAAAATAGATCTCTTTACTAATACATACATACAGTTTACCGAATAAAATGGTTTCTCTGGGTATGCGAAAGAGTAAAGAAGAATAACATAAATGTCACTTGGTAATGGTGTTTTATTTTAAGTATCTTTATTTTCAATTTTTAATTGAAACGTAATTAATGTGGAAATGGTTGCTGTGCGACTACATGCACTACCAAAAATACACAAGATTTTGGAACCAATTGAGATAACAATACAGGGTGTACCACGTTAAACAACCGCAATCGATTTCTTGAAAACTAGACGTCTAATCATTCTATAAACTTTGTCACATGCTAATGTCAACAGCTAAAATATTTTCAAGATGTGGCACTTTCGGTTATACCGGAAGTAACTATCAATTTTGTTATTTTAAATAGAACACCCTATATATTTTTGCATTTTTATATTCTACGACAAATTTTGAACACTTTCGATGTATAATGTTCTATACCTAAGTCGAGCCGTTTCTGACTTATTCAAGATTTTATGCCAAAAATGACATTTGCAGGCCAACACAAAAATATAAATTTTACCTATACGGGAACTTGTAATATTTAATTTGAGGTGACTTTTTTGTAGAGAAAGAATTACTTTAACAAATTCTTTATACCATTATGATAAATATTAATACAGGGTGGTCAAACAAGGAAGGTAAAAATTTCGTTTATCATAAAGAATAACAGTGACTTCATGTAAAGTAGTTTATTCCAAAAATTTGTAGTTTTTGAAATATTCCAATTTTACAAATTTCATCAATAGAAACATAGGTATCAGTTAGCAAGGCCCTGTATAGGAACTAGCAAAGTATTTAGTTAAGAAATTACAGAAGTATTTGGGATTGGCCACAAGTTACATAAAAAATTCTTGGTTTCTTTAGGATACTTCAACAACACACAGTTAATGATGGCTAAGCCGAGGATAGTTATGCACTTTAAAATTCAAAAATATACATGCAAGTATGCCCTAAAAAACCTTAAAATATACTCTGCGGACAGTTTCTACATTATTTTCCAGAATTTCCTAATTTTTTAAACATTTGCTTAACAACACGTTCTTCTGTTCAAGACTTTGATATGCACATAAAATAAGTATTTATAAACAGTAATTCCCTTCTTCTTCAAAAGTGTTTGAGCATCTTCCACACATTTTGCATCTCTTGGATCAAACCTATCGATAATTTTTTTTAACCATGCGAATAAATAAATAAATAAATTGATAGTTTGTTTTACGCATTAAAAATTATTGGCATAGTATTTTGCTGCTTTCAACCATGTTCCCCGCAACGAGTTCTGGCGGAAGCTGAATGTTTGGAACCTTTTCTCGAAATCTTGCAAGCCTACTAAGTGCCTTTACAAAAACCATTTTAGTTATAGAAATTAGTTATGAAAGCACGAACAATTTCTGCTACCCGATGCACTCCATGAGCTAAGCAAGTGAGGTGGATCATTTTCCAATATAAAATATTTAACACTTCCACTGCATTTAAGATATATGGGGCAGCATCAGTGTAGACTAACAGAACATTTTCATATTTTATACCGTCAGGCCATAGAAAATTCAGTTCAGTGATTCCTTAAAAATACAGCAATGGTAGAATGGTCTACCTTCAATAAAACTTAAACGTTTGTGGCGGCTAGGGGTTAGTTCTAGGCGCCGGTTTGCATCAGAGAAAAACTACGTTGAGTTTGCGAATACGAGTTTATTTTAACTTACAATAACCGCGCTGTTAGTTGTTTAATGTTAATGCGTTTGCTGCGAGAGCGGAATGCGAGTAAGCGCCATATAGGAACGCGGAACTGCTGGGATCGCACTAGTCACTTTGGTTACTACGCCGTATCGTACTCTGGGTCTGTCTTCTGTTGACTCGTTCGCCTCATTATATACCGTCTGGCGTGTTGGGATGCTTAGCTTGCAAGGTTACAATAATTCCTTGCGAACGTAGCATTCTTTGTTTGTTTATACTTCCGCAAAATACGGACGCGGAAATTGCTTGTGCATGCAGTTCCTATATGGGTCCCCCTTAGTGGGTAAATCCACGATAAAACGGAGCTGGTGGGCAAAAATGTTTAATTTTGCGTATGCTTTACCTTGCCGCTTTATTATTTTGCGTGCGCGCTTAATGCAGGCGCTTGGGAAAATGAACGTGTCTTCCGGACTTTGTTATGGTGTGTGGTGTTCGTTTGGAGGCGGTGTCTCCTTGATGATCCGTGGTGGGCGAGGTTGTCCTTGAAGTTTGCGTCGTCTGCGTGTGGTTCCCTTCTACGTAGGCTGGTTTCGTGCGGTCGATGGAGACGGTCGTTTCGCGATCCCTTATTTTTAACGTTAAGGTTTTATCTCCTCGTTTTAAAACCGGGAATGGTCCCTCGTACGGTTGTTCGAGTGGCGTCTTTACTGCGTCGCGTCGAACGAATACCTGTTGGGCCGTTTGTAGGTCTTTAAAATGAATGTGTTTGGTTTGGCGTGGTTTGTTCCAGCTGTGGGGCTTAATTCTGCGAAGTAGCGTTTGAGGTTCGTTATGTAATTTATCGGGTCCGTTGCGGGCGTTTGTTTTGGTACTAGGAATTCGCCAGGGAGTCTCAGGGGTTCGCCGTATACCAGTTCGGCTGCAGATGAGTTCAGGTCTTCCCTCCATGCTGCTCGTAGTCCTAGTAAAATCGTGGGTAGTACGTCGGTCCACTGTTTCGTTTCGTGGCAACGGATGGCGGCTTTGAGGTGGCGGTGGAAACGCTCCACCATCCCATTCGATTGCGGGTGGTAGGCCGTTGTTCGCAAATGTGTGGTGCCGAGGAGTTTGTTGAACTGTTTGAACAGTTGTGATTCGAATTGTCGCCCTTGGTCTGTGGTTATTCGCAGCGGGACACCGAAGCGTGTGATCCATTCGTTGTAAAACGTGCGCGTGATTGTTTCGGCTTCGATATTTTCGATTGGGTATGCTTCGGGCCAGCGTGAAAATCTATCGACACAGGTGAGGCAGTAACGTTTGCCTTGCGATATGGGGAGCGGTCCCACTATGTCGATATGAATGTGCTCGAAACGTGTGGATGGGTTCGCTATCGTTCCGAAAGGTGTTTTTACGTGTCGCGTGACTTTTGATCGTTGGCATTGTATGCATGCGCGTGTCCATTGTCGGCAATCGGCGTCAATGGATGGCCAAACGTAACGCTGTTTGACGAGCTTTGTTGTGGCTTTCGTTCCCGGGTGCGCCAGATTGTGCATTGTGTTGAAAATGTGCTGGCGGTGGGTTGTAGGGACGAAAGGTCTGGCGTTGGCGGTGGACAGATCGCAGTATACGGCTGTGTCCGTGTTGGGGAGAATCACTTTTTAGTTGGAGTGAATTCCCTAGACGCAGGTGCGTTTGCAGATCATTGTCCGTGGCCTGTGCTTTTGCGAGACTTTCGAAGTCGATCGGGGCTGTGGCGATTGTTTCGATGCGGGATAGCGCGTCCGCAACGACGTTCTCCGTGCCCGAGATGTGACGGATGTCTGTTGTAAATTGGGATATAAAATCTAGGTGACGAAATTGGCGGGGGAACATTTGTCCGGCTTTTGGCGGAATGCGTATACCAGGGGTTTGTGGTCCGTACGAACAGAAAATTCTCTACCTTCAACCATGTGTCTGAAGTGTTTTATGGCTTGGTAGATCGCTAGTAATTCTCTGTCGTAGGTCCCGTACTTTCTCTCTGCGCTTGAAAGTTTCCTGGAGAAGAATGCGAGTGGTTCCCAGTCGTCGTCGATGCGTTGTTGGAGAGCGGCTCCGATTGCGTTATTTGAGGCGTCAGTGACTATGGCAAGGGTTGCTCCGGGTTCGGGGTGTGCGAGCATCGTGGCCTGTGCCAGTCTTTCTTTGCAGGCATCGAAAGCTTCGTTTGCTTTGGTCTGCCATTCGATTGGTTTTGCGCCTTTAATGTTGCGTTTGAGCAGGTCATTTAGCGGTGCCTGCAGTTCGGCAATTCCTGGTATAAATCTCCTGTAGAAATTTATCATGCCCAAAAATTGTCTCAATTGTTTGGCCGTTGTCGGCGTGGGGAAATTCCTGATTGCGTCCACTTTGTCCGCCAGTGGTGTCGTGCCCTTGCTCGAGACTTGGTATCCGAGGAAACGTGCGTTCGTGACGCCTAAGTGGCATTTCGTTGGGTTAATGAGTATCCCATACCTCTGTAAGCGCGTGAACAGTGTTCGTAAATGGATTTTGTGCTCGTCTTCGGATGTGGAGGCTACGAGTATGTCGTCGAGGTAGGTGTAACAGTAGTCCAAACCTCGGGTTACCTCGTCGATAAAACGCTGAAAAGTCTGGCCGGCGTTTCGTAGTCCGAAAGACATGAAGGGAATTCGTACAGTCCGAAAGGTGTCGTAATTGCGGTTTTCGGAATGTCTTCATTTGCAACTGGGATTTGGTGATATGCTCGTACCAAATCTATTGTCGAAAATATGGTTTTTCCTCGGAGTCCTTGCGCGAAGTCTTCTATGTGTGGCACGGGGTAGCGATCAGGGATTGTTCGGGCGTTGAGGGGCCTGTAGTCTCCGCAAGGCCTCCAGTCATGGCCGTTTTTCGGTGCCATGTGCAGCGGTGATGCCCAACTGCTGTCTGACGGGCGAGCGATGCCCATGTCGACCATGGACTGGAATTCATGTTTTGCAATCCTCAATTTGTCGGGTGCAAGGCGGCGTGGTTTGCAAGTTATTGGTGGCCCTGGAGTGGTTCGAATGTAATGCTTCGTTTCGTGTTTTGGCACGTGCGGTGCGCCCGAAGGTCTCGTGATCTCGGGAAATTCTTTGAGAATTTCGTGGAACGGTGTCGTCCCTGAGATTTCGCGTATCGTAGGCCGTTCGTGGTCTGAGGTCACTCCAGTGGCTCGTGATATGTTTGTTAACGGGTCGGTGATCCTATTGTTGTGGATGTCCACCAGCAAGGCGTAGTGGTGCAGAAAGTCGGCTCCGATTATGGGGTTCGTTACGTCTGCTATTATAAAACGCCAGGTGAAAGATCGTCGTAAGCCTAAATTGAGGCTGAGGGTTATGAAACCATATGTCGCGATGTTGGATCCGTTCGCTGCTGTCAGCTCGTATGATGTTTTGTGTCGTGGTCCGTTAACTAACTTGCGGGGAAAAACTGAGACGTCCGCGCCGGTGTCCACTAGGAATCTTTGTCGTGTGGCCCGCTCGTGCAAGAAGAGGCGGCGCGGGGTTATGTTGAGGCTGTCGTTGGCCGCGTTTATCGACTGCCTTGTCCGTTTCCCGAAGGGAAATCACACGGTTCGCGGCATTTTCTCGCTCGGCCTTTGAAAACTTGGTGGTACCAACATGTGGCAGTGTTATTGGGGTCGTAATTTCGATGTCGATCTCTCGAATTGGAACGGCTTCGAGATGGTGGTCGTGATTGTCGGAACGCGGGTTGCCTGTTGCGTCGGGGTTCGGCGTCCATGCGGGGGTTCGTGCGTCGCACGTATATACGTTTTTGAATGCGAGCGTCTCGTTTACGGCGTCGGCGAGCACGGCTATTTTATCGAGGTCGTCGTGGGTCTGCGTTGCCAGAATCGCCTGCATCGTTGCCGGTAAACGGTTGAGCCATAGGGTTCGTAGGAAGTCGTCAGGGATGGTGCTCCCACCGAGGTTTTTCAGGTGTCGTAGGAACTGCGATGGCTTGCGGTCGCCGAGTTCCTCGCCTTCAAGCAATCGCTGTATCTTTTGCGATTTCGATGCGCTGAGGCGATTGACTAGTTCCTTTTTGAGGGTGTCGTATTTGCCCTCGGTCGGCGGTGATTGAAGGATGTCGCGTACCTCCGTGGCATGCTTGGTATCTATATTGGCGATCACGTAGTTATATTTTGTTTCGTCCGCGATGATCCCAGCTAAAGCGAATTGGCCTTCGATTTGCAGGAACCACATGAGAGGGTCTTCCGGCCAAAATGGAGGGATGCGTACGCCTACGCGTTCGATTGCGGGGGTCGTTGTAGGCGTCGTGAGGTTCGCGGAAGCGGTTGCGATTGTGGGGGCCATTTTTCGTTTGTTCGCGGCAGCCAGTGTGATCTGATGTCGTCTCGAAGATTACACTGTCGCTTGTGCCTGGAGCTTGGTGGCCGCGCGGTTTACCTTCCTCTTGTGAAATGCGCAGAGGTCCTTTGCGGCGAACCGGATGATGATTAATACCAATAATACGACGGTGATTGTGTGGAGAGTTTCGGCGGTGTTTAGGGTGGCAGATGCGCTGCCGTTTGCGTTCTGCACGATGATCTCTTCCTTAGATTCAGAACCTCCCATTACTCGTATGTGCGTCGGAGTCTTACCAGTGTTTGGCGGCGAACAGGACGATCACGAAAAATATGATGATGGTCGTCACTGGATAAGACGTTGCACCGTTGTTTCTGAATTCTGCGGTGAAGTCTTCGAACGGTGACCTTTCTCTGATCAAATACATCACGTCGGGGGTCACCACTGTGGCGGCTAGGGGTTAGTTCTAGGCGCCGGTTTGCATCAGAGAAAAACTACGTTGAGTTTGCGAATACGAGTTTATTTTAACTTACAATAACCGCGCTGTTAGTTGTTTAATGTTAATGCGTTTGCTGCGAGAGCGGAATGCGAGTAAGCGCCATATAGGAACGCGGAACTGCTGGGATCGCACTAGTCACTTTGGTTACTACGCCGTATCGTACTCTGGGTCTGTCTTCTGTTGACTCGTTCGCCTCATTATATACCGTCTGGCGTGTTGGGATGCTTAGCTTGCAAGGTTACAATAATTCCTTGCGAACGTAGCATTCTTTGTTTGTTTATACTTCCGCAAAATACGGACGCGGAAATTGCTTGTGCATGCAGTTCCTATACGTTAAATAAATAGAAGTGAGAGTTTCCTTCATTTTTAAAAAACAAACCAAAAAATAAACCAAAAAACAACCAAACAAAACCAAAATTAATTAAAAAAAAAACCCAAATTTTGTTGTTATCAATTTGTTTTACAAATTTTATTCATGCACTGCTTGTAAATTACTGGAACATAATTTTTTCTGACAGTCGATTCATCCGGAATACATTTTTGGAGTATATTTTTCTAAAAATTAATATAGTTTCTTATTTTTGATCTTGTGTAAGGGGTACGCACACAAAGAAAGCTGGTTACCTGCTTGCCGGTAACAAGCGCTTATAAGCGCCAATAATTAAGTCCGCTTTTTAAATGCACACGCTCACAGATAACGCAGGTCGGTGCTTGTTGCCAACGCAGATCGGCGCCTACTTTTTACCGGAATGAATTTTTAATTCTTGGTCGCTGGTTGTCGGTGCTGGACGTGCATTTTCTCACACATCAGTATTGACTATTATTATTATTATTATGGATGTCGAGTCATTAATATCGGCGATTTTTCAAAGAAACGCATTGTGGGACAAACGACTTAAGTCCCACAGCAACAGGAATATAGTACAGAATTTATGGAAGGAAGTTTGTAATGAAATGGGAATTGAAGGTGAGTTTATTTTCTTTTTAATTTTTTTGTGCTCAAATATGTCAATACGTGTGAAAACCCAACAATTCCAATGCCTGTTTGACTGTAGATTTTACTAACTTTTGAAAGAAATAAGTGATTGACTGAAAATTTGCTATACAGTGAGTGATTCAAAAGTGCGGATTGTTTCTGAAATAAATTGAGGAATTAGGCGAAAGGAGGTTAAATAGCAAAGGGACAATTTTCGATGAAAACTATATTATATTCTTGTAATTCTTGTTCTTCCCTCTCATGGAGATTATCTAGTTAGGTATACAAATCACAAACAGCTAATTTGGATAATTTAAAGGATTATCACTAAAGAAGTTTTTAAATATATCCCTTATGGTTTTGGCTGAATTTAACGGTCTTCCAGAAAGCTGATTATTTTGTTTCCTTGTCACAATTTCTACATCAGTTAGATGCCTTTCTATACCTTCTCTATCAAAGATCGTATTTTGTAAAATACAAACACATTTGATAATATTATCTGCAACAAGTATATCAGTTTCGATAGCTTTAGATAAGATGCGCCACTTTGAGTACAGAATCCCAAAAGTACATTCAACGGTTTTTCGCGCCCTGGAGAGTCTTCTATTGAAGCATTCTTCTTCGATTGACAAATTTGTTCCTCCATATGGTTTAAGCAAGAAATCAAGAAGTGGATATGCTTCATCTCCTATGAAAACGTATGGGGCCTTAATATTTCTTCCAGGTAGATAAGAAGCCTCTGGAATTTTTATTTGTTTCGTAGTGAGCAGTTTATAAAAGTCTGATGATTGGAATGTACCACCGTCACTCTGCTTTCCATATCCACCTACGTCTATGGCAATAAATTTGTAATTGGCATCGACTATTCCTTGAGTACGACAGAAAAATATTTTTATAGTTAAAAACATCGAGCCAGTCCTTTTGGAGAAATAATACGTACATGTTTGCCATCAATAGCTCCGATAACATGCGGGAAATTCCATGTGTTGTAAAAATCTTCAGCTATTTTTGGAAGTTGTCCTTTGTTGGAATAGGCATATGTTCGTGTTGTAATTCTTCCCATAATGCTACTACAGTTTCAGATATGATCTTTCCTACGGTTGAGGCTCCCATTCGAAACGAAAATGCAAGCGTTTTAAATGAGCAGCCTGTTGCCAAATACCTGCAACAAATAATAATAATATTACTAATGATTTCACTGTGGTTGTTTGTTGGAAGAGGTCGAAAAGAACGGATATGTCTGAATTGGAACTCTACCAAGATACGGCCCAAACATTGATATAGACAACTGATTGTACTCTTCTCTATTAACCCCTGTCAATAAATCACTATCTTCTAAATGTTGATATTATTATTCTTCAGGATTCATACCTGTTATCATTACCAGTATATCGTTTTTTTTTCAGAAACGGTTCTAAGAAAAATGGAAGTACTTGCGTGACCAGTTTTCCGTTGAATTTGGAAAAATACCAAAAACTCGCTCGGGGATCCGGCACCGAATTACACTGTAAATGGCCGTATTTCCAATCCCTTTTATTTTTAAAAGACATAGTAAAATCCCGAACTTCTGGTGGAAATTGCGCCGCTATAATACAATCAACAGAGGTCGAAGGAGATAATAGCGAAAGAAATAATGAGGTTTCTATTGAAGAGGCAGATATAGACTTAAATACACTGCCAAATGACGACTCTATTAGTGTACCAAATTCTGATAAAACTGAAAATATTGAGGTTGACAGCAAGAAGCATTCTTCACAAATGATGACTAAGCAGAAGACAGCTATAAAAAGAAAATCCAATAATTATTCTTGGAATGAAGAAATGATAAAGATTGAGCAACAAAAATTGCAATATTTGCAGGAGAAGGCAAATAAACGATCGCGGGAAGTAGACGGAGATGACCACAACAGTTTTTTCAACAGTTTGCTGCCTCACGTTCGTAAAATCCCACCAAACAAAATATTGTCATTCCGAGGACGAGTGCAGCAAATTGTAGACGAATATGCATATGGACAAAGCTCTCTTTATGTAGCCACGCCACAGGTTTCCCCTACAGTGGTAGTGTATACTCTTCGTCCTCACTTTACTCAGCCTCAGTCCCTTCAGCATATGACACAGAATCAGAGACTCCCAACGACCTACTAAATCTTTGATATTTTCCATATTCTTATCGACCTTTACTAAATTTAGTACCTACTTAAGTATCATATTTTGAGGTTTATTACCTTTGTTTGTTTCTACTTAGGCATAATATGTTGTTACTTATGTTCAATAAATATTATAAAAAATTCATTTTACTCACCTGATGGTAATCACAAGTCTTTCTTCAGGAAGGATTGGCTGTTTGTGCCAATTACACCACGTTTTTGTTAACCGCATTTTAATTTTTTCCAAAATATAGGTGAATGTTTCAAGAGCCATTCTCATATACTGAAAAAGCGCTGTTCGTGCCGTTTTAACGATTGGAATAAATGGTGATATTCACCATACACTTTTCGTTCTTGATTCACTGGATGTATACCTTGCTTCGTACGTTGCATTCTTAAAAATGCATTTTCCATTAATAAAAGTCTTCATCTGAAGATGAATTAGACATCTTTGTAGTAATGGAAGTTGCTTTTAAACTGACGGAAAACCGGCGTTCATTGTGTACTACTGAGATGACTTGTACGCGCTGGTTTTCGGCGCCGAAAATAGGCGCTTATTAACCAGCTTTCTTTGTGTGCGTACCCTAACGGAATGTCTGCAGATGTTAATGCTTCACACAAGTCCTTGTTAAATTCAGAACGTTTTGCTCAAATCTAAAAGAGTTTGTTGCGGTTTAAAAAAATTTACATTTTTTAATATTACATGTTTAGCAGTTTTTACATCTTGGTCTACCTGGAACTTCTTTTTTGACGCAATAGTACACCCACACTTTATAAAATAAAATACTTTCATAACGGTGGTGAAATCACCATTGAATGGTGCCACATACGCGAGTAACATAACTTCCAACCCTCGTTTTTCTTTACACATTGGAAGTCTGTTTACGACATTCGTTAAATGAATAAATAAAAAGCAAAACTGAAAAACACCCCTATTTATTTTTGAAGTCTGAAGTGACGGCATTAGTAACAAAGTAACAATCAATTTTAGGAAACACGTTAATTTAAGAAAGCAATAAGATAAAACTGAATAAACAGAGTAATCCTTCAATCCTTCCTTCTGAAATAATTGTTTTGTACAAATATTTTGAGTAATATTTTAAATACAATCCACATTTGTAATGCGATTAAAATTAATGTAAAAATGTTATGTTAAATAATATTTGTTTACTTAATACATAACTTTGACAGTGGCATTAAAGTTTTCTATTACAAATTTGACACATAGTTTCATAGCAATCGGATACGAAATGACCTTTGCGCAAACAATTTATACAAAGTTATAATTCTTTAATCTTTTCAATTCGTTGTAAGAAGTTTAATTTCAAAAAAATTTCACATTTTTGTATCATGTGAGATTATTGGCAGTTAAAACAAATGATTGCATTGCTGACATTTGCGTAAGATTTGGTGAATTTTTTAAATTCGGTTGAATTTGACGATAGATTGCTGGAACGATTTTCAATTGCTTCGAGGACGCTATCACGGTTGTTTAAGAATTTTATAAAAACTTCGTAAGAAGGTAGCGTTTTATTTGAATCATCGATACGACCATTTAGATAAGATTC
Source organism: Abscondita cerata (assembly GCA_030710515.1). Classification (NCBI taxonomy): domain Eukaryota; kingdom Metazoa; phylum Arthropoda; class Insecta; order Coleoptera; family Lampyridae; genus Abscondita; species Abscondita cerata. The sequence continues at coordinate 238,922 of JALBCR010002577.1, forward strand.
CCATTCATTTAATGACTTGGAATCTAATTGTCGTAACACAATTGACAAAATAATTGAATCCCCAATGTTCTACGTTTTGCCCAAGCGATTTAAGGCATTGAATATGATTTTCGAGGTTATCTATCAGTTGTCGTAGTTTGATATGCGATTCTTTAGTAATAGGATTTAAATTTAATATTGCATTTATATGATTATCAATAATCTTTCTTTTGTTGCTATATCTACGACATAAAGATTCCCATGCAAAAACATAATTAGCGTCTGTTGTTTCAAGCGCGCGAATCATGTTTGCAGGTTCACCTTGTAAACTTGCCCGCAAGTAACACAATTTTTGACAATTTGATAAACTAAAATTATTATGCATCATTGCTAAAAAACTATCAGAAAGTTGCTGCCACAACATAAAATTTCCGTCAAAAGTCGGAAGGTCTATTCTAGGCAATTGAATGTTACTCATTTTTGTGTGAATCTGGGAAGCTGTTGTATCATTTAATAAGTCAGAAAAAGCTTCTTTCTTAATAGAATGTTTTTTTAAAAGATCTGAAGCTGTAACTACTAAATCAAAATATAAATTTTGAAATTCCTCACGCGCTTTAATGTTTTGTTGAACGTTTGTATCGATTAACTCAATCTCGTATTGAACAGTTTCAAAATTCGTTAATAGTGAATCAAATTTGTCATATTTTTGTTGTAAATTTTTAATATTAATTTCGGTTACATTTTCGAGGTCTAAAGAATTTAAATAACTACTAAATAAATTTAACTGTGCGGTAAAGCCATTTCTTTTAACATTTAATTTTCTAAGATTTTCTTCGTTTTTAGATTCGTTTGTTGGCATTTTGTCAGATCGATAAATATAATAAAAACACAGAAAACAAGGATAATAATAAAAGGTTAATATAATAATCAAAAATAATTAAAAGGTAAAATCAAAGGAACGACTTACTTGATGCACATGTGAATTGTTGCACAGCGCGATTTAGATTTTTGTTTCTTCGATAATTTCTTAATTAATTTGATCGTATTGCTACTACCATTTTTTCCATATCCGGCTCGAAGGACCATGTTAATTTACCCTAAGGTTTCACTTTTTGTTTTAAATTTAATATGTAGTGATGATGAATCAATAATAATAGAACCGCTTTACTTCGAATACATTTAACATCTATCACATTTTGTGGCACCAATGTGCCCCTTCCACTATTACGCCTTACATACAAAATAAAATAATATTAAATTTATAAATTGTACAACTATATTGCTTTTTTTTTCTCAATGATAATGAACTTGATATCTAAATGCATTTCAGTATGTCAAAGTGTTACAGTGAGAACTTTTCCGGTACTTTGATGTGATTCACAGTGAGGTCGCGTAACTCCTTGCGCCGATATGCTTTAGCAGTGCCGAGAAACTCAAAGCAGTTTATAAAATCAAGAAAAATTATTATTATTTTTATTTATTTTACCAATCAAGACATCAATGCCTTTACAAATAAATATGTTGCTCTTGCAGTTTCTAACAAAAACTTTTTAATTTGTTACCAACATAACACCTTTGAATTTTTCATGTGATGCCCTGCATTTAACTGTTTGAGAAAGCAATTCCAAGGCGATACAGGTGACAACCTTTCTTGCTACAAATAAAATTAATCAATTATAAACTATGCAAATGAAAATAGATAATTGCTGATTCAATTTTGTTATTATCTCACCAATGACAGAAACTTGTATACATTTTCTTGTAAGCAGCTTTAGACTTTCGGCACTGCTGAATCATGTCGGCGCAAGGACTTCGACTTGTTGCATAACGACCTTTAAGGGGGAAAGCGATTGAATTTACTTATATTCACTATCAACAGATGCCACTTGCGACAATTGATACTGAACGTGAACCAAGATTAATCTCGATAACGCGTTATTATTCTTTATCAGAAAAACATAAATTAAAGTAAGTTATTTAGTGGCATGAAACTGAAGTAGCATGAACAATATTGTTATTGTTAACACTGACGCCGTATAGGTGAACGTATGTCGCCGAAATTACCTAGTAGGTACCATAGAAAAACTAGTACTAAAATTTCCTTTCTAGAAGGTTACTACAAATTTAATTTATTTGAGGTGGCAATTTAACTAGCGAAGTGCAGTTTATTGTTCATTGTTAAACTGAATATTCATATCGTCGCATTCAGAATTTACAATTCGACTAAAAAAATTTGCGATTTAGAGCTATGACATTGTCCGAGAATGAAAACGGAGTTCAGAAAAAAATTGTATCCGATATAATATTATAAGTAACAATTTTAATACTACTTTGGAGTTCAATATCAATGTATCAATATATTTACGGATAATATAACAATAAACAAGTATAGTCCTTTATTATGAATATCAATGACACAAAAAGTGGTTCTTGAAATACATACGCTTTTGTCAGCAATTTCTGTATTGTAGGATTCGATTTTTTATGTCCCTGCCATACAAAACGGAATCTTGCAGCCTTGAAAAAGCACTTGAATTGCCATTCCCAATAAATTGTTTGTAACGTAGGTGCATCTCGTACTTGATTCATCTGTGATACCGTTTGGGAAAGCTCGAGAACAGATACAGCAGTATTTGTTTTTGATAAGTTAACCTTTACACTTACAGCGATTTGCGTCAAAACTATGACCGTAACTTCGTTTGCTCCAACCTCTATCAACCATAACAGTTATCCACTGTTTTTTTATTTTGAGAATCGACGTTATTTCTTTTTAGAGCTTTTTTTCGCTCTTCTATTCCTGTTAATTCCATATCTAGCTAAATGCAATCTTTCCTATTCTAAAAATCCAATGTTTGTTTAATATTTTGCTAGACAGAGTGATTTACGTAACCCGTCGGTTAGAAAGTTATCGACTTTCTGAAATTCCATCAATGTAAAATTTGGTACTTATACGGCCATAAACGACTACTTTAGTCTAACTGAAATATTTTCAAATTGGCGGCACTTTCAGATCTACCGGAAATTGACGCAATCATTGTTTTTTCTTTAATGGAATGACCCTATTTTGACACCATATCTGAATTCTACATTAAAGTTTATGATCAGCACTATCACATTATCAAATGTGTCATCGTTTTTATGTATGTAACATTTAATGCAAAACATTAAGGTTGCAGAAGCCTCTTAAGAAATTCAGTATTTTTGAACCATTGAAGATAAATAAATGATTTTTTGTGTTTTGATTTCTAGAGGTTCAGCCAATATATTAAATCGTTGCTGATACTTCTTTCGTATCAAATTTGCCTACTGCTTTTTTTCCAAGAAGTTGACAATCAAAAACTGTCAAATACTTAACTTTTTTAAATGGCAAATTAAATTAAAATAAATTACAATTATGCATTCCTACGTTCTGTTGTTTATTTGCTCGTTTTTGATGAAACTAATGCTTTTATTCCGATTCAACTTACTCTAGACAGAGTTTCTACATTTTTTTTTTAATTTATTAGAATACTTAAAATTAACGCTCAAAACAGAAAATAACTCTTCAGAATAAGCGTAGGTACTACTAGTAGCCAACGTTCCTCATACTACTGCAGCTTCATTAATTCCCATCTTGCGTTTCGAATTTCTAGTGGATTTTTTATATGTTCAATGGCAAACGTTTAGACCTAAATAATAATATTCTTGATAGCCCATTACTCAATTCTTCCGTTAAATTTAGCATTCCATATGTGCACACTTAGCTGTGTTTTTACTGAAGGTCTAGTCCCTACCCTAACACATAGCTTAAATCCACTATTCGATTGCGTTGAAGTAGAACTCTAGTTGCTACATGTGTGGAGTCAATTTCTATTACAAAGCATAAAAGTTATGAAAATTTGTTTTATAAACTTTTGTTCATTTTGTAGTGATACATGCATGACAAAATTTCAAAACAAGTCACGAGTATCAGAGGTGACAACTAATCCATGTCGTAGTACATAAATTAGAAGTCAGTAACCCACTCCACAAATAAAGTTAATAAAATTTGGCCTTAACAAAAGAAAGTTGTGATCGTCAAATAAATAAAATGGAAAAGGATCCTACGTTGTGATTATTTTTAATTTATCTACAAGATTTGGATAGATTCGGATTGAATGAGAACTGATTCACTTTGGATAATGTATTATAAACCAATAAATTAAAATAAAACTCACATGCAAACCACAATAACATTTAATATTTAATTCCTGCATAAGCTGCTTACAAAAAGGAAAACCTGAAAAGTACATTGGACATACACAAATAACACACAAATCGCATAGGCATAACATATAAAATGTCAATAATCAAAATATTAACCAAATCAAATAAAACACTGCCACAAGATATGTTCATCATATTTCAATTCTTATGAGATAAATAATCATCAAATAGCCTCATAACTTCGTTTGTAGCATGTTAGTAAACACAGAGAAAACAAAAAAAAAAACAATACATTGCATATACATAATAAATATCATATTAAATAAAATCAAGATCATAAATCAATAACCTCTGCTTTGATATTCTTTGTATCAGCAGGTAAATAATAAGTTCAATCACAATAAATGTCATAGTAAAAGTTTCATGTTAAATTGGAGAGAGATAAGCTACTCCACTTGCATCAAACCAGCTAGGACATTAAGTCTACTAACAGCTCTTGCCAGGCGGCTTGAACCTCTCTCTTTTGGCATTAAGTCGGGGAGAGATAAGCTACTCCACACTCCACTTGCATCAAACCAGCTAGGACATAGTCAACCAACGGTTGTTGCCAGGCGGCTTGAACCGCTCCCTTTCTGACGAACACTCCCCAACGTTTGTTAAATCAAAAATATCAAATAATTCCACGGTGGAGGTGTACAAGCTACTCCACTTGCAACAAACCAGGTAGGACAATTAAGTCAACCAACGGTCGTTACCAGGCGGCTTAAAATACACCCATCCGATTCGAACTAAATCAATATATCAAAAAACAACATCGATAAGAGCCTTCATTCAAAAACGTTCCCCAACTTGTAAATGTTAAGTACAAACGAATTCATGAGTAAGGTATCGTTCACATCCAGTTAAACTAAATCAATGCAGACAAAAAAAATAAGAATCAACGCACGAATACACGAAGCTTTCCGCTTACATTTACTAGGTTAGCTTAAGAAGTTCTCATTGAACATTACTTTACAATCACTCATGGTAAAACTACACACAAACATAATAAACTGTCTAGTAACTTCTTAAGTTGAAGTTGACACAACAATTTCGTATACACGTTAATTTTCCGTATACGCAAGTGTTAGCGGAATGGTGCTAAACATTTGGCAATTCTTAATTTTACGTACGTTAATTCAATTCAAATAGATGTAAACGACCCTTAAAACAAACGATTTAAAACAAATAATTTAGTAGCGTTCCACATCTTGTTGCATTGTTAAAAAAAAAATCCCTTTCATATGTTCTAAAAATAGACTGAAAACGCCCAAATTTATGCCTCCGCGACAGTGGTTATTTTACAATCTGAACTAAACATTGTTAACTTATATTTTATCTATTGTTTCCCATAGCAACATATATGAACTCAATATAATTAAACTTTAATAAAAAAAACATTTGATAAATTAGTGACGAACGCTTCATTAGGGCGTTTTACAAAAAGAAAATACGCGCGAGACGATTCTCTACGCAATAAATTTTCAGACAAAGAAACTACATTAGCGGTTCCTAATTAGTAAATTTTTCTATAATTGTGGTTTAAACAATCGAAAAAGGTAAAGCTAAAAACGTGCAAAAAGGCAAACTTAAATCTGGTTCAAAATAAAGCATCCCCAAAATTAATCTAAACATACATTGTACATACCTCTAGTAACACGTTACAAGGTTCACACACAAGTGTCCCTGCATCGCCCTTATTTCATTAGTTCAAACAAAAAAAATTTAAGGCGGAGAATTCTTTCCGATATATTTCGAGAGCAAAAGCGTACAAAAAAAACTAGCGGTTTAATGTGTCGTCTACCTTTTAGGGTAATTATACATAATTTTTTTATTATTATTTAATTTTAAGTCTGGAACTCTACAATTTGGACTTACTTAAGGAGGTGCGGCCTTGTGAAGTTTCAATTTAAAATTCGTTTTTTTATTATCTCAGAAATGAATTAAAGAAAAATCTGAAAATTTATATGGTGAAATACGTTAATATGATACACAATATATAAAGTTTTCAAAAAAGCATATTAAGCAGTAGCTTAGATACCGGAGTAGCTGTGAGGATATTATTAAAAAAAAAATTGTAAATTTTCAAAATTTTGATTACCCTGTACGAATTTTTGAATAAGCACTTTATTAAGGACACAAAAGTGTTTTTTCAATTTTTTCGTTAATGTAATATTTTTCGAGAAAACCCGTTTTCTTTTGATTTAAAAGCAAAATACAAATTTTAAATAAATAGTAGGAGGTTTTCTAAATTAAACAACTGCAATTGTTTTTATGACCGTAGTTATATTTTTATACATAAATTTTAAAAAAGTTAAAAAGTTTATAATCACGGCATGTGAGGAGTCACATTTTAAGTATCTCTTGTAAGATTTAAATGTAATATTAATTGTTGTTTTCTCAAAAAATATTATACTAACGACAAAATTGAAAAAACATTTTTTTTTGTCCGTAATAAATTGCTTATTCCAAAATTCGTACAGAGTGATTAAAATTTCTAAGATTCATAATTTTTGTAAATAACAACCTCACAGCTACCCCGGTATCTACGCCACTGTTTAAGATCTTTTTTTGAAAAGATTATTAAATTGTGTACCATAATGACATATTTTACAATATAAATTTTCAGATTATATCTTTAACTCATTTCTGAGATAATAAACAAATTGAAATTGAAACTTTAGGACGACTAAACAAAAGTTTATAAAGAAAACTTTTTATGCTTAGTAGCCTAGTATAGTTTTTGACCTATATTTTGGACTACCCTGTACATCTATTGTATTCCATAGGAGTAAAAAACGTGTCATTTGCCATAGGCTCATTAATGGACTGCTTAACAAAATGGTAAGCCCTTTTTAGGACATAACGCACAGACAAATATTTACATCAGGTTCTAGTGAAGCTTGCTAAAGTGTTCTACTTCATGTATTGTAATTGAATTTCATGAAGATGGTATTTCTTTTCTAGATCTAAGTAGAGTACCCTGTTTGCTTACTACGACCTCATCTTTTCTAAACCCAAATAAAAATATAGAGATAATACACGTACCTAAACTCAAGTATATCAATTATAAAAAAAGGTGCTATTAATGAAGTGCTAATATAAAACAGGAAAGAAATATTATAGTTGCAACCAATATTTTCATGCGGTAAAACGGAAAGTAGTTTTGGTGTTCGGTTAAAATCACCTAAAATTACAGGCACAAGTGCTATCTGTTGAGAACATTTTTTTCTACAATTTACATTATTCTTATGGGCAATAATAAACGTTCATTAATAACAGTTGCATTTTACTTTTAGAATATTCTCAAAAAACTTACGTCACGTAGATAACAATATCTCAAACATGTTACAAGCACCAAGAAATTGAGCCACTGGTTTTGTCTCAATTGTAATAAGATATTTGTCACTCACATCGTCGACTATTTGTTTAGTTTTTAAACAAATTGCAAACTTTTACGCGATTAATTATTAACAGTCATGTTAATAAAAGATTTATTTATACTTGACATAAATTTAAAGGTAAACCATTACGTTACACGCGATTTTAACTAACGTTACGCCTTATGGTAAAATAACATGTTTGCCCCCTTAAGCTTGTTTTCTTACTCATACTAAGTATAAGTTTCACATGTGTTAATAATTTTCATTAAACTACAAGTTGTAGGTTAGCATATTACTATATTCAACGACCTAATATTTTAGTAATATTTTGCAGTATTATCTTTGGATGGCCCGAAATCAATGGATAAAATTTTGTATTTAATTCTTCGAAACATTGTAAACAAGAACTATCAATAATTAACAAACAAATTATATCTACATTTTTTGGAATAACATCCAATTTATTTTTTCCACTGCTATCACTTTTGGTAGTTCTTAAATTAAAACATGTTAATTTAAAGTTTGATTTTTAGTAATTCACTATTCAATAGCACAAGTTCAACAAAATTTATCTACAACCGTTGAGTGAAAATACTCTACAACTAACAATGACGTATTTTATCTTAATAATAAGACCAGATTGATTTTTCATGAGAAAATGAAAATTTATGTGTGGTTAAGTTAAAAAAAAAGAGAATTGCCTATTAAAAGTAATGCTGTAAGATTAGGCTGATGTTTATAGTCAGAGATAACGATAGAAGGGAACGGTAGTATTTAGGGTACGTTCAGTTATTCCCTAATCATTTCAACCACGGTCATTGCTGCTTCCACAGCTATGTAAAAGCATAAGGAAATGAATAAGAAATGACGAAAATTTACTCTGAAAATTTAGGTAATTATTTAACGCGTTTGTTTTTAGTTTATTTGAGATTTACCAGCACAAACAAATAGCAATTTTCCGCATTGCCGAATTCGATAGTGTGAAAAATGTGGTTGTCACATTTACGGCGTACCAAACAACGTGTCAAAGGATCAAAATGCCATATAGAAAACATTAATCTTAGAGAACACCTTCACAACTATGTCTATCTCGTGACAGCTATAACCACGAAAACATATATTATATTTATATAAAATACACACCTACAGTTAACTTATCTATTTGGACGTACAGATTTATACATCACTAACTTCATAATTTTATTTTTAAATCTCTAAATAATGAATTTGGTTGCAAGTTAAATTTGGGTTTTTTAAAATACCATCCCCATTAGTTTGTTAGATAAATATAAACTAACGTTTATTTAGAAATAAAAATAAAATGGAAAAACGTTAGCATCTCGACGATACATTTTGGTGTTGTTGAAGAAAATTAAGCCAAGTTCAGTATAATCCTTTAGTTTAGACTTGAAGCACTTGTAGTAAAACGAATGTGTACTTTTCTTTTTAATGGGAACTTCTACATCATTCTAACTACCGTACATGCTGTTACATAATTACGCATCATAAATTTAATTATGCTCGAGTATAAAAATAAATCTAATTAAAGTTGGAAATTTATACGCAACAACGATGGTCCAAAACCAACATCTTTTCTACTGAATGTTATACCACTGAAACATTTTTGTAAAACTTTATTATGTATTATATATGTATAACCTACTGTTTTGGTGTAATATGTTTTGCTTTTAATAATGAATGCAAACCCAAATACTATTATATCACCGCAAAATTATTTAGAAAAATAATTTTAACTTTGTTATTGTACACTTATACTACATACTCACAAAGAAATTGAAAAAAAAACAATTCACAATGTGACGGTATTATTTTACGAACAAACAAAAATCCGTAATTAAAAATTCATTTGTAGAGCAAAATTTCCCTAGAGTATAGACAACCGTGTTTACACTTATGCGATGGGGACGAATTTTGTGTTGTACATTTTTCTGGAGATTTTATTCATTTGAGATTGTCGGTTCCGACAATCCTTCTTTATTTGCCGGTCAGAAGACATACTTTCATTTTTATTTGGTGATCCGTATGTAAAAGGTGTACTTGGAGCATCGTCTAAAATTTGAACAGATAGACATGTGCTAATTATATAGTATAAACTAAAGTAAAATCATCCCGTACAACCATGAAATACGTTTTCACCTACTGTTCGTGTGTGAGTACATTTTTTTAATTGTTTTTTTTAATGAAATATTTGCTATCACGGTTTCTATCAATTGCAGACACCTTTTTTTTCTCCTGTTGGTTTCTTCGAGTGCGCTCCGCTTTCTCCTATAGGTTAATTAATTAATGGCTTAATTATGGTTATGCTGGCGTATAGATAATAATCCGAAAATTACTTTAACATAACAAAGTTGGGTCTGATATCATCAGTGAAGGTCACCAGCGTAGGAATTTAAACTTACATTGTAGCCTGTTTTGTTGTTAAGGACACCACCTAAGATAATGCTGTCATCTGGTTCATTGTGAGCAGCCCAGCAACTGTTATCAACGGAGTCCATTTTATCTTTCTTTTTCTTCGCTGTACACTAAATACTGCAGGATTTGGATACGAGATCTGCCTATTAACTTACGAACACTGAAAACTTCCTATGTACAAGCTAAGTTAATTCTTTTTATGCATGTTATTCATGATTTGGTCGCGTTTTATATACCCGTACTACGGCTGTGAATTTAACACCCTAAATACCTTTGCGCTGTGTAAAGAACCTCTGTAAACTAGAATTATCTTTTAAAGTATTTAGTTAATCGTGTGCGCTTTTGTGCCTTAAACTATTACTCGTTTCTTAACTCGTTCTTGAGAGTTATTATTACTTTGTAACTGAATATTGCTATTAACTCTAAACCATATTATATATTTGTGTGTCTATGTATTTTTATGTGTGTTGTGATTGAAGTCTAGTCGCTATGATTATATATTTTTATCAACAACGTACAGTTTGTTTCTTGTGTCTACGAGTTCCTATTGGCTCTAGAATATCTCTTATACGCAATCCTAGGTGGCGCCTTATAAATTCTTCGTGCAGTGTAGAAGCCCTCGTTATAACGATTCTAAATAAGCCCACGACCACTCCCTACTAAGAGGAGCTGCCGGCAAGGTTTTCTAACACTGCTAGCTTTGTTACTTTGTTTACAAAATAAACCGTAACAACTATTATACAAAATTATAAATTATAATATGAATTATAACGTTATTATTACATTGAGATTTATTAAGGTTAAAACTGGTTCTGCATGAACACTCATTAATAAGCGGAAAAAATGGATTCTACTTTACAATATTGTTATTTTGTTATTATACTGTAAATTGAAATTATTGTGGCTGCAAAACTTCTCTATTTTAATAAAATTTTACACTTCGGTAACCTCGACTTTTTAAATACGCTGCTAAATTGGTTATTAGTTTTACTATTTTTAATAGCTATCATAACAGATTAAAATTTACTTTAGAAATTGAAAATAAAGAAAAAAAGTTAATTTCTTAGATTTAACACTTATAGTAAAAACAAATAATACAATAGAAACAAATTGGTACCGTAAAAATATACTAACAGGTAGATTTATCAATTTCAATTCCTTTTCTTCAATAACATATAAAAGTGTAATTAATGCCCTAGTAGATAGAGCAATAATTATTTCTAAACCAAAATTTCATAAAATTAATTTAAAACAAATAGAAACAATACTAATCAAAAACAACTACCTTCTAAAATTTATGGAAAAACAAATGAAAGTTAGAATTAATAAAATCAAATTACAAAAATAGTACAAAACGGAAACTGACTTACAACCAAACTTTTTAGGACAAGAATTTAACAATAATTACATACAAAATAAAACAGATAAATAAAATTACTTTTATATATACAGGGTGGCCTATTAGTGAGAAGAAGGTGGATATCTCTGAAAATATGGGGTTGAAAAACACTTTGCAATGAAAGTTGTGCAAATCAATGAGCTGCGCATTTTAAAATTATTTTTGTTCCATAAATTTAACAAATTTACACAATCAAATTAAAGATAAAACTAAAATTGCTGACCAATCAGAACTTATATACAAATTAGAATGCCAAAATTGCAGTAAATGTTATATTGGGCTACTAAACAATATTTACATAAAAGAAAAAAACAACATCAAAATTCAATTAAAATAAAATTATAACATCTCATATTTCTAATACTGCTTTATCAGATCACTCTGTACAAAATCTCCATTATTTTAATTTTAACAACCCAAAAAAATTTTTGAAAAGAAAAAGATTTAAAGAAATGTTTACTATTAGAAATGATACACATTTAAAAAAATTACCTAAATACTGTTAATTCTAAAAGTGACATTGAAAATGAAACCTTACTTAGAATAACTTAATATTAAAAAAATAAAACAAAGTAACAAAATTATAATTTTATTTTAAAATTAAATCTAATTACTAATTATTTTATTTTACAATTTTACCATTATTACTACCTGCCAATATTGAATAAAACATAATATTATTAATGAAACTTAGATCTAACGAGAAATATTATAACACATACTATTTTAAGTTAGTACTACTAAAATAAAAACAATTATAACTAGTTTGACATAAATATGTACAAACACCTTTATTCTTTGAAGGATTTTAAAAATTGCTTATAGGGTGTCTGTAAAAGGTTTTGACACACGCCTACCACAAATTCCATAGACCAAAATAAGCCGATTTAAGTAAACTTATCTTAGTCCAAAGTCGCTTAGTCTAGGCGATTCTAATAAAATTTGGCTTGGTCAGCTAGTATTATTGGATGAATGTTTGATAAAATTTCTAGAAAATACTAATACCTGAAGTGAATGAAACACGCATAACCATTATGAAAATTAACATAGTTTTTTTTATGTTTGTAGTAGAGACACAAAATAACTTTTATTTGATGGAGAATTCAAAAACGACAAAATTAAGTCTTTAGTAAAATATTTTTACTTCTATTCGTTTTTGAGAAAAATGAAAAAAAGCTTATGGTGGTGCGTTTGAAGAAAGCATATAATGTAATCCGGTCACCTATGATTTGCATCATAAACATTTGAATTTCGCATGGCGAAATCTACTGCTCAAATAAAGACTACATGTAAAATAATAAACTCAGTAAAAATTTACGGTTTCGGAGATTCTGGATAACTAAGATTTATACGACGAAGAAAATTAAACTTTCCGAAACTTTTAGAAACTTTTACAATAGTAAAAGTATATTTTTACCTGAAGTCTTTATTTGAATAGATTTAGCCATGCGAAATTAATTTGTTTTGATAGAAATCATTATGCTTTTTTCAAATACACCACCATAAGCTTTATTTTTAAGTTTTTCTCGAAACGAATAAAAATAAGAAAATTTTAGAAGAGCCATAATTTGATTATTTTTGAGTTCTCTATCGAATAAAAATTATTATTTGAGACACCTACATATAGTTTTTATTTAAGAAGTAAAATTTTGATTTATTGTTGTATAAATAAATACTATAATTTAATTAAATTAATTTGTTTATTTATAAGCGTTTCTAAATGTTAAATTTTCAATATGTGTAAAGACCTATTTTCATTGTTTTCATTAAATTAAAAAAGAAACAACATTGCATGTTGAGATAAGCATTGACGAACGGTGATAAAGTTAAACCTTTATTAATGCAGTTGTACTTAAAAGGTTAAAAGGTAACACATTAAATGAAAGTGGGGAATAAAGTAGGTGAATAGTAAATGATGTCGGTCGTTGGGGCAGATTATTCTTAAATGATAATGAAAAGCTTGGCCGCAAATTTTACAGAAAATTAAATGAAAATATTATAACTATCTATATTAATATGTTATGTCGTTTGTGCGTCCTCACCTTCGTTTTTACCGAATACTCTAGATTCATTTTACGAATTCACATAGAGTACATGCGAAAATCAACCTTTCTTCAAATTCGTCTCACATTAGAACGACTTGAAATATTTTTGTTTGGACAAAAGTTTCGAGTGTACGAAAGATGTGTCTTTATTTTTTGATTTAGATTTTTTTTTTACGAGGGCATCTTCGAGATTAAAAAAAATGTTAAAAATTGTCAAAAAAATTTCAAACAAATTGAGTCGTAAGTTGAACACAACTAGCTTAATTACGGACCGATTTTAAAATTCAAAAAGCATCATACGCGGATAAAGAAATATAAATTTTTTGCCGTTTTAGTTTTGTATGACCTCGCGTGTTTTCAAAAGTTATAAGCGAAAAACGTTTCCGACAAAATTTCATTCGAAAACTAAAACGGCCATAATTTCTACATTATAACAGATAAAAAAAATTTATTTAACAAAAACGTTCCTTTTATGACCCTATCACATAATGTTTAATAAAATTTATCATTTTTAATATTTTTTCAAGCGATTTTACATTGTTATACGAGTACTGTAATTTTTATAACTCCGGAACAATATTACGTAAAAACACGAATAACAAATCAAAATATTCGTAATTTTGCAAATTTTCGAATAGTTTAACTGTAGAGGATTCAATTTCACCAAAAAAAAATCTTCGTATGCACGAACTTGATGACTCACACAAGCGTAACTGCGAGCGTTATGCGAACCAATCAGTCAATATCACCTAAATAAACTTTGTTGTATTACAGAAGCTAATTAATTTTTGTGACCAAGAACAATAAATCCAAGAGTGAGAAAACTTAAAGAACAAGGAAAATGTCATCAAGATATCATTGAAAGTATATACTAATCGACTAAGATCATAGTTGTGCTAGCGTTGTGCAAAGTTGTGCTAGCTGTTCTCTTTCGTGCAAACGTAAAAAATCTAATTCTTTTTGTGGGAGGGAGAGAGAGCCTAAGGCGACCGAAATTATATATGAAACTGTTTAGTCAGTTTTTAGTTTTATTTTTAAAAAAGGTAATAAAACTGCTTATTTAAAGTAAACGGCAACGTTTTTCCTCTAAAGTTAAGATTTTCTTACAAAACTATTAGCTGTTTGTTTTTTGCATTTGCCGTATTACTTACTATAGTACATGATAAACTGTACTGCATTCTATTGACTGTACTTTTCAGCTACATACAACAAATACAAAGAATTAATATAATAGTTACACCTACTATTGTGCATTGAATTTTGACTATACTATTAAGAAAGACCCAGCAAATGCATTAAGCCAGACCCAGCAAATGCGAAGAAGTAATATAATAGTTATATCCATGGTATAATAATTGTAGAAGGTATAACATTGTGCATGTATGCGGGATTATCTTGATGACATGCGGATTAAGCAATGTTGTTTTATAAACATTTTTGTAATTCAAATTTTCCGTTGCTGCCTTTGATGTAATTAATTCAAATTTACTTTGTGTTGTAGTAGTTTACTGTGTACATTTATACTTATCACTGTAATATTACAGGTTTTAAAAAAAAATGTCTTGTGCGATATTTGAGTGAAACAGCGGATTTACCAACTTTATTTTGACAATAATGTATTTAATAAATTTTTTGCAAGCATCAATTAATTATTTTTAAGTAAAAATGTTTCTAATACATATTTTTGTAATCAAATCTAAATGAAATATGTTCAAAAATAAATATGTTTGTTCTTTAAACCCGTTTATTCATAAACATTGGTAATTATAAATGCTAGTATAAATGCTGCTATTATACTTATTCTTATTGTAACAATGCGTTTATTTACATTAAAATTAATACATTAAATTAATCCCGTAATGCTGCGTACGTCAACTTTATTGTATCTTTATTATTCTTTCTATGTATATCAAAACAAAGAATGGAATCTGTTGAAAGAGTTCTTAAAGTTTTTATGGTTCAATCATTTGTCCATTAACCCGAGATTGGGATTGAACACTCTTTATTACTCAGCCCATTTCATTTTTGCTCCTTGGAGCTTAGAAGGAAAATTATGTGTCTTACATGTTTACACAAATGACTTAAGAATAAAGTTGATTACCTATTCATACTCTCATTAGTCGAATTCCATTTTCCACGTCTAGCCTCTCGTAATCAATTAACATTTTACTCTAACAATGCGTAATTACTCTAATGTAGTTTTAAAATCGCCAGCTCATGTTATGTGTACTCTTTTAATATTTTTAAGTGCGATATACATACTAGTAACTTTGTAACTTTTTGTTAATTTTAGTTATAAATTCAATTACAGTTATCCATATTAACTAGAACTATTTTGTTTGTACTTACAATTCTTGAGTTAAGTTTAGTTATCACTTTTTAATTCTTTAATTAATTTGAGTTAATTTTTAATTCTGAGTATTGTCCTATAATTGGATGCTTGTATCTGTTGGACAATAAAGTTATTCCTATTAATACAAATTACAAATAAACGTAAAATAATCATACGGAAGGAACGCTTCAAACGCGTCATCACCAGCACCTGCGCGAACTACAACGAAAATGCATCCTCAATATATCATACCTTCTAAAATTATTATACCATGAGTTATACCTACTACTTCAATTAAACCCTGAGATATCACTTGCTTTAGAGGGGAAACACAGCGGCTATTCAAATAAGTAATGGTGTAAATAACTTGATTACATTCTCTATAATCAGAAATCAAAATTGAATAATAATACTGTCAAGAGAAAACAACTCCTCGTTATATACCTATGTTCCACTACGGTTGGTTGATGTCGATCAGTGACGGGTGGTTGGTTTTCAATGGTTGGTTGATCTTCTGTTTGCTGTTGACTAATTTTTGTGGTGACATTTGTTTTCTTTGTGTTTAGTTAGTTTCCACGTGTTGCTTAATCGGTAACCATCTTCTCGATTGAAGTTATTTTTAATTTTCATAATTTCTAGAGATTCTCTGATTTGCCTTGGATAGTAGTTGTTAGTCCTTGATAGAACTTTAGCTTCCTCGAAGTTGATGATGTGTTTTACTTTTTCGTGTAGATGTTCTGCGATTGCTGATTTATCTACCGCTCTGGACTTGGCGTCTCGCTGATGTTCTTTTAATCTACATTTTATGTTACGTCCGGTTTGACCAATGTAGACTTTTCCACATGAACAGTCAATTTGGTAGACCCCTTTGTTGAGTTTCGGCAGGTTATCTTTATTAAAAGGTAGTAGTTGCTGGATTTTTCTAACCGTTCCAAACCTGACACCGATATTCTTCTTCTCCAATGATTTTCTTAATTTGTCAGTTATTCCAGCAATAATAATAATAATAATAATAATAATAATAATAATAATAATAATAATAATAATAATAATAATAATAATAATAGATTTATTGTTCAACAGATTAAATCCATTTACAGAACAATTTCACAACAACAAAAGTACAATTGAATACTAATACTACAACAAACAATGAAACTTTCAACAATCAGTCCTCAATAACTATTAGATCAACAAGCGATCCAAGTGAACAACTGTTGATGTCAGACATAGTACAGAACTGGTTGAAATTGCGGGACATGATATGACATGGTGATCTTAGTAGTAAATTCGTTTTGGTGTTTTATAAACGAAAACAGTAGTTGACCGAGAAGAGCGACTTGGGACAGCAAAGTTCAGCGAAGACACCAGCAAAGAACTGTCAACATTGTTATGTAAAAGACCATGTAAAAATCGAATACTATTTTGAATTCGTCTGCAGTATAGGGACGGTACTTGAAAACGAGCTAAAAGTAATTTTTGAGGAAAACCTCTTTCTGGGTAAATACCATCCATTTTAAAAGAAATATATTTTAAAAACCTTCTTTGAACGTTTTCAATACGATCAATGTAGCGGTAATATAAAGGAAACCATATTAAGTCACAGTAATCAAATTTTGATCTAACTAGTGAAGTGTAAAGAGAAATTAAGGATTGGGGGTTTTGAAATGACTTACAGTTGCGGATAATAAATCCAAGCGATTTGTTAGCTGAAGCACATACATAGTCAATGTGCTCAGAAAAACTAAATTTATTATCAAAAACTATCCCTAAATCCTTGATACTAGTCTTCCGATCTAAAACGTTGGAGTCAAGACTGTAATTAAACGTAATTTGGTTGACTCTTTTTGTATAAGAAACTATACTGCACTTGGAAATATTTAATTGAAGATGATTCAACTTACACCATTGAAAAAGTACGTTTAAATCATTCTGTAAGAATATACAATCATTTAGAGATGAAATAGAGTAATACATTTTAAGATCGTCGGCAAAAAATAAATGGTTGCAAGTTATGATATTCGAGAGATCGTTAATAAAAATAAGGAATAGCAGGGGTCCCAAATGCGACCCTTGGGGAACACCAGAGGTAGCAATGAAATTTTCTGAAAGATAATTGTTGAAAGATGAAAATTGGACCCTATTATGTAAATAAGAAGCAAAAAATGCAAGCAAGGAATTGCTGAATCCAAACTCATGAAGTTTCGTAATTATTGTAGAATGCTGGATAGTATCGAAAGCTTTACGGAAGTCAGTGTAGATCACATCAACTTGACCTTGATTATCAAGTACACTTGTAGTAAATTGTGAAAAGCAAGCTAAGTTTGTTAAGGTAGAGCGTTGTTTCATAAAACCATGCTGATGAAGAGATATATAGTTTTTGACAGACGGATATATATGATTATAAATTACCAATTCAAAAATTTTAGAAAAACTGCTTAGGATACTAATCGGTCTATAGTTCGAGATAAGATAGGGATCGCCTGATTTAAGGACTGGGCAAATACGCGCTACTTTCCATACATTTGGAAAACAATGTGTAGTGAGTGCTAAATTAAAGATAATACAGAGAGGTTCAGTGAATACGTTAGCGCAATCCTTTAGAAGAAAACTCGGAATTTGGTCATGACCGGAAGTCGTTGAGGATTTCATTTTCTGAATAGCTTCATATATCATAGAATAAGTTAAAGTTGGCATGCTGATGCAAGGAAAATTGTTGAAGGTATTAAAAGGCACGGCAAATGGTGCAGTAATGGGACAATATACGGAAGAAAAATATTTTTGAAATGCATTCACAATCTCATGAGGAGTCGAAAATTCATGGTCATTAAAGATCATTCTACCTGGAATTCTTGTATTGCCACTCTTTGACTTGATAAACGACCAAAAATAGCGAGGATCTTTCTTAACCGTTTGTTCAACATTAAGTATATATTGCTGATAAGAAGACAAAATCTGAGCCTTAATGACTTTCCTTAAACGTTTAAATTCATTCAGATCGTTTAATGCTTTGGTCTTTTTGAATCTTGTGAGAAACTTTACTTTCAATCGAATGTTAATAATTGTTTCCCGTGAAAACCATTTGGGGTAAGTACGCTTACTTTGACGATAACGTGGGACAAATTTATCACAAATAGTGTATATTATTTTATAAAACTCCGCGCATGCAGAATTAACGTCAGTAAATGAACGCAACAAGGACCAATCGGCATTGAAAAATGCATTATAGAGACCAGGAAAATCAGCTTTCCTAAAATTGTATGAATTACGTTCCAGGTTGACCGGAAACAATGTTTTATCTACTATGAAGTGAGGATTAATTATTAGAGCAGGGTGATGTGCGTCCTCTAAAATAATAGGAGAACTGTCATGAGATACATCACATTTAAAGGTACTTAAAACTAAATCTAGCAGTCTATTGTTAATGTTCGTAACAAAATTATATTGCTTTAAATTAATAGTATTCATAAAACTACGAATGGTATTTGATTTACAATCATTAACAACAGAATTATTATAAGCTGGAACGTTGAAATCACCAACTACAATTAAATTTTCCAAATGATAACATAATTGTTCAAATAATTCAAAAAAATTTTTACAGTCATAACTAGAAGTGCTAGGTGGTATATATACAACAAAAATGTGTACTGTAGAACAGTTTATAGAACACTTACATCCAATCAAGTCAATATCAGGCGTTATGTTAATTATGGTAGACGTATCAACTAATGTACAAGTGATTGGCGATTTAATAGCGAGTAGTACCCCTCCACCCCACTGTTTACCGGTAATATTAAACTGTCGATCACATCTAAAAACTGTATAGTTCGACGAAAATAATTCAGAGTTAGAGATTTCATTGCTTAATGCAGTTTCAACAATACTAACCACGTTAAATTCACCCTCATTTACTAAACTATGGAATCTTGGAATTTTAGAACGAAGACCACGAACATTTTGAAAATATATTGAAAGATCACTTGAATATGACACGTAATTTATAAGTTTTTTGATTTAACTATTTTGGGAACTCCGCGAATATATTTTATCGTAAAGTCAGTTTCACCTTTGGATATTTTATCGGCCAATTCAAGACGCAAAGTTTTAAGGAATTCACGTTGCATTGGGGTCTCATCTGCCGATATAGATACAATGAGCAATGAATGGCAAACGAGCGTAGGTGGTGACCTGTTCCTTCTCTTTTTCCGATTTCCTGCGACAGGCGGCTCTTACTTTCTTTCTGGTATAGAGGGGAGGATATCTACCAGAAAACCAGGATACTGGATAAGTTACGGAAGAGGAAGAATCAACTGCTATCCTCATTAGCATATCTACGACGATGCCGAGGCCAGGAGGTGACGCCTACTTTTGTGAAAATTCGTCCTCATATCGCAACAAATCGTGCAAGAAGAATCATGAAACGTAGTGAGAAGGCACTCACTCGAGAAAGAGTACGTTATACTTACCATCAACTACATATAACGTCAACAGAACTATACCAGCTACATCTACAACTGAGCAGCATACTGGATAAAGAAACATGGAACACCATAGATCGCATCAGCTACGAACATGGGGAATACCACCTACAATCAACCACTAACAAGCATATCAACAAGTTTGTGAAATTAAGCACCAAGCACCAGCAAACCAGCTATAAATTGGACAAAAATAAAACAGTTGTAAACTTGTCGGACTACCCACTCACCGAAGACTGCATATCAATTTTGTCAAAAGGGATGAACTACGCCATTGCTCCAAACTAGATACCCACAGAACAGATAATAGCAGAAATGGAAAGTGTCATCAGAAAGCTTCCGGTTGAAGAAGCAGAGAATTTTACAACGTTCCAAATCTCCACGTAGGAACATCACTCGCGCAGAAGAAATTGCAATAAAAGAACTCAGAAGCAATCAAGGATTCATGGTGACACGCGCAGATAAAAGCAACGCTATAGTAGTCATAAACACCGAAGACTACAAAATGAAGATCAAATTACTACTGGATCCACAACTTTACACCAAGTTAAAAGGAGATCCAACCAACAAAATTGAAAAACAAACGAGAACCGCAATCAAACATTCAGCTATACCAGTCGATCAACATCGTCAACTGCTACCTTCCGGGACCAGGCCATCTAGACTATACGGATTACCAAAAATTCACAAATTTGGTAACCCCTAAGGCCAATTGTCAGCACATGTGGATCTCCAACTTATGAACTGGCCCGTTACGTAGCTAAGTTTCTACAACCGTACGTGGGAAGAACTGAATCTTTTGTGAAGAACTCCAAACACTTCGTCGAATTACTGATGACTTTGGAAGTAACCAATGACGATATACTAGTTAGTTTTGATGTAGAATCGCTATTCACTAACGTACCAGTCGACGATACACATAACATCATAAAACAACTGTGCACAACCCATGGGTTAAGAGAAGACATACCAGAGCTAGCAAGAATCTGTCTGAATACAACTTACTTTCTATGGAACGGAGATTTCTACGAACAAAAATCAGGTGCAGCCATGGGATCACCATTATCACCGGTTATTGCGAATATCTATATGAAAGCATTCGAGCAAAAAGCCATTCAATCCAGTGAAAAGAAACCGAAATGCTGGTTCAGATACGTGGACAATACCTTTGTTATATGGCCTCATGGAAAAGAAGCATTTACTGTATTTCTTAAGCACCTCAACACTCAGCACGAAAAGATCAAGTTTACCATGGAGACAGAAGAGAATAAGGAGCTTCCCTTCCTGGATGTTCTAGTGAAACGAGGGGATAACAACAAGTTGGCTCATAGTGTATATGGTAAAAGACACACACCGACCGATACCTCCATGCCACATTACACCATCATCCACAGCAGAAGCGGTCTCTAATCAAAACTTTATTGCATAGAGCTAGGTTCACAAGGCAGAAGAACTTCTACACGTCCAACAAGCCCTAATGAAGAATGACTATACCAGAAAAAAAGTAAGAAGCCGCCTGTCGCAGGAAATCCGAAAAGAGAAGGAACAGGTCACCACCTACGCTCGTTTGCCATTCATTGCTGGAGTAACTGACAAATTAAGAAAATCATTGGAGAAGAAGAATATCGGTGCCAGGTTTGCAACGGTTAGAAAAATCCAGCAACTACTACTTTCTAATAAAGATAACCTGCCGAAACTCTCAACAAAAGGGGTCTACCAAATTGACGTAGATTGTAGATTAAAAGAACAACACCGAGACGCCAAGTCCAGAGCGGTAGATAAATCAGCAATCGCAGAACATCTAGACGAAAAAGGAAAACACATCATCAACTTCGAGGAAGCTAAAGTTCTATCAAGGACTAACAACTACTATCCAAGGATAATCAGAGAATCCCTAGAAATTATGAAAAATAAAAATAACTTCAATCGAGAAGATGGTTACCGATTAAGCAACACGTGGAAACTAACTCTTCACAAAAACGAAGAAAACAAAATTAGTCAACACCAAACAGAAGATCAAACAACCATCGAAAACCAACCACCCGTCACTGATCGACATCAACCAACCGTAGCGGAACGTAGGTATATAACGAGGAACAGAAGACAACAACATCAGTCTTTAGAGTAACTTCTGAAGAAGCTAACAGCATGGTTAGCAAAACGTCAAGCAGAGAACATAGGAAGGAAGAACGAACACGGCTCAACCCGGAAGATAATAATCTTATATTGTTGTGTAGTTGGTTCAGAAAAGTTTGACAAGAATAGATATACAATTGATACTAAAAAGTTTCGCGCATGTGCGCGTAAACTTCAAGCATTATTGTTTTTAATAACCTAAAACTTTTATGTATCAAATAAAATATCAAAGAATATATATATAGTGGCAGGAAGGAATATATATATGCCTGTTTTATATGTGTAAATGAAAGACAAAAATGCAGTCATTAATGGACATGTTTGATTCATTTGTTTTGTTGTTATCTTAACTTTAATTTATTGAAACGGCTATGCGGTATCTCGTTCCTCCAAAATTACAAAAAATAAAAGTTTTATATGTAAGTTTCTTGTTTTTCAATTTATTTAGAATTTATCTATTTCTAACAATTTCTTGCTTTATAATTTGAAGTTAATCATGAACGTGCGTGTATGTTCTAATAAGGGTTTATCATATTTTAAAGTAATATTTCCTTATTTTATACAACATAAATTCTTATAAAAGGTATGTAGGGACTATTTTGGCAATGACTGTATTAAATTGTAACATATTTCAGGAATTTCTAGTACTACTTTATTTATTAATATTTTTCAAGATGGATGCAACAGCACGCTACTGGCGAACCGGAAACTGTCAGCTGCCATATGCAACAGCCTACAATTATTTTGCTTAGGTTCCTTCCTAGTACTGTACAGGCAATCCATTGTAACTGTAGAAAAAGTTGCACGTTGCGCAGGTAAGGTGTTGGAGTAGGGACCCGGTTGTACACTCAAAGGTAAAATGATTTCGTAACTGTTGGTTATTCCAGCATGAAACACTGGCGGTATAAGATATCAGCGTAGGTACACCGTAGATATTTAAAATATTGCTTCACATTCATTTATTCAATTTAAATTTTTATATGATTATAATGACGTCGTTTGCTAATTGTTATTAACATAATTATGCCTAAAAGATGTTAAGTTCGTAATGTGCGTTAACAATATAAATCTTATCTAATAATAAATAAATTATCTTTTATCTTTCTAATTTTAATTTAATAACTTCACTTCCGGGTCAAAATTCATATCATTGGAATGTAAAACTTTCTTTTAAAAATGATTAATTTAGAATACAAAAGCTTGGATGTACAAGAGCAAAATTAATTCTATTGTTAAGTAAATGTCTTTCTGATTGGTTAAAATTTAAATCTTAAATCCTCTGATTGGCTAACAAATTGTTAATATCTTTTGTTAACTAAAGAGTTATGCTTTTACGCAGCCGGGTAAAAATGAGTATTAGTTGAACATTATCAGTTTACTTGCATAGCTAGGTCTATATATTTAGTTTTAAATTAAGAAAATGTCCAAAGGATTAGGACACGGGAAAAAGCTATTAGTGCTCAAACTCGCGATAGTAGTGTTTAAAGTTTTTCAATATTTTAAAAAATTGCCAACAATGAAGTGAACATCATAGATGCTTCTGAGGTTGAGTTAAAAAGCCGTTTATCAGCGGCTACAGGTGTTTCACAGAGTATGCTTTACAAAATTATCAAGGAAGGGGAATGACGCACCAAATGATCCTGAAGCTGAAGAGGGGACTGCCAATGTTTTTAAATCTCCAAAAAGGAAGCTGAAAGAAAAAATTTCCAATTACTGACATACATGAAGCAGAACTGCATCACATTAGGCGTATCATTTATAATTACTGCACAAAACAAGCAACCAACGGGTAACTCTTAAGAATTTGTTACAAAAATTAAAAGAAGATTTAGATTATGTCGGTAGCAGGTCTTCACTACACAAAATTATTAAAAAATGGGGTTTT